>PVHY01009352.1:7668-57007 GCA_004024945.1 Uropsilus gracilis | reverse complement strand
GACCTAGTCTCAAAGCCTGAACTCAGAGAAATTTCTTGACCAACACTGGCAGGAGGCAAGACCCCCAAAGCCCGACACCAGAGCCATAAGGAAAAGCAGCAAAGCAATGGAGATGGCATTGGATTGGAGAGGACGGCCTGCAGCAAGAAAACATGAACAGATCACAAACGAATATAACCTGGCTAGCCAACGCAAACTTAAGACTGAAAATCTAACAGCAAGGTTCGCCTGGACCCAACAACGCAGTCCCTCACCCAGAGAAAAGACACTACCATAGGAAAGAGACTAATGGACTCAGCACAGCTAATAAACAACAAAGAGTGGGGTGTGAGAGAATGGAGGGAGCACCGGAGGGAGGAGGGAAGGGGAAAAATATATAACAGAGAGGTTGTAACCCAAAGAACAAAAAAAAATTTTTTTAATAAAGAAAAAATTATAAAAAAGAAAAAAAAAGAAGGGCTCCAGGGAGGCTAGTTAGCATTTCTGGTTGTTATCTAGAAGAGAACTGACCATTGAGGCTCTGGAAGCAGGAAGCAATGGAGAGAGGCAGGAGCAGTGTTGAAATCTGATTTGGAGACTTGCTGAGAGATTAGATATGAGACTTAAGAGAGAGAGAAATGAGGACAATTTCCTTTTTTGTTTATTTTTTAAATAACTTTTTTGGAATATGGTTCACATTTAAACTAGATCATTCAAGATTTTTTTTAAAGAGACTAGGTCTCACTATGTTGCCCAGGGTAATCCTGAACCCTCGGACTCAAATAGTCCCTAGCCTCAGCCTCCCAGGTAGCTGGGATTACAGGTGCATGCCATCACACCCAGCTATTTTTTAGAGACTAGGTCTTGCTATATTGCCCAGGGTTGTCTCGAACCCGCGGACTCAAGCAATCCTGTCCTCAGCCTCCCAGTGCTGGGATTACAGGTACACACCACCACAGTCAATGGTTTTGAGTCAAGATGACTTTCTGTTTGAAACCTGAATGGGTGGTGGTTTCACACACTGTGTGAGGGGAGAAAATGAGAGAGGAACAGAGTTGAGGGTGGGACTTTAGTAACTCTGAGACCCCTTCCATGAGTTTTATCCAAGTTTGTGATCCCTCATCCTGCCATGAGACATGCAAGGAGGTTATGGGAGAAATTAGATGTTCACGTCGAGGGCTTCAGATTAAAATTTGTACGGAAGAAACTGAAAGTATGGGAGTGGATGTGAGTATCCAGAGAAAAGAGTGTAGGTCAAGAAGACAAGTGTCTGGGGCCTCAGGGATTTCCAGCTCACGGACTCTGAGCCCCAGCCACTGTGCTACCCCTCCAAAACATATTCTAGCAAGAGACAAGAAAGTAGAAGGGTAGGAAGAAAAGGGGAGAGAGTACTAACACTGAAAACAAAGGAAAACAAAAACCTGTAGTGTAGGACTCCAGTCCAGAGCTGGAGAAGTGATCACAGTTATACCTCCTATAGGGCAGTGAGAAACAGAAGTACCCCTTGTGAGGTGGAAAGTGGAACTGGAGAGTGGAGCTCCCTTGTGAGGTGGAGAGTGGCTTAAAATGAGAAAGAACGAGACAATCAGTCTTCTATTAGAGATAAGCCTTTAGACCAAATCACTAATAAAACTAGCCAAGAAAATTAATGTTGAAACAAGATAACCAGCCTCCAAAATGCATAACAAGTGAATTCATTCTGATTGAAATAAAAATTGCTGAGTACTCTGAAAATGAATTTAAAGAACTGATTAGGGTCTGGATCATGAGTGGGTTTGACTGAGTCACTGAGATTTAAAATAACAGTGGCTCAAGCAAAACAGGAGTTTTCCTTTATGAATATATTCTAGGCCATGTGAGGTGACTACTTTGCTCCACTAAATCCTCAGGAACCCAAACTCAATCCAATTCAGCACTATTTCAATGCTTGGATTATCTTCATAGTCCATGTTGATGGCTAGAGCTCCAGCCATCACATCTGTATTCCAGACAGCACAGTGGTGGCAGGACATGTAATAGCTGTCTTTTGAAGAAGTTTTCAGGAAGCTGATGCATGACACTTCCACTTATTCATCAAAACTTAGCTAGAGGAGATGCTAGGAAATATATTCTGTTCTTATAAGTAGCCAGGTAAGCAGTTACATATAGGTGAGAGGGTATACAGTAAAGTAACACCCTTAGGATATAAGAAATAAAGGATAATATCCATTAACAAGTGTGTTTGTTTGCATTTAAAACCTCAGCCCATAAAGAGAAAAAACAAGCCACAGAATAGGATTTTTTTTAATCGCATGTCTAATAAAGGACTTGTATTCATAATATATTTTAAAATACCTAAAACTGTAGTAAGAAAAATATTTTTTTTTTAATGGACAGAAGACTTTGGCAGATAACTCATCATAAAAGACACACAGCTGAAAATAAGTGATAAATAAGTGCACAAAATCATTAAAATAAATGATAAATAAGCACTCAATATCATTAATCAGAGTAATGCAAATTAAAACCAAAGCAAGGTGATATTGCTTCAAACTTATTTAAATGGCTAAAATGAAAAAACACAACAAAACTCTTCATACCAAGCACTGGCAAGAATGTGGATTAACTAGAACTCCTGTACACTCTTGATGGGATTGTAAAATGGTATGAATATTTTGGAAAGCAGTTTAACAATTTCTTAAGTGTTATACATATACTTAGCCATATGACCATCCATTCCTTACTAAGTATTTGCTCAAGAGAAACTAAAGCATATGTATCTATACAAATATGTGTATGTGAATTTTTTTAGCAGCTCTATTTGTAATAGTGATTGTAACCCCAGTTTCTTCAATAAATAGAAAAAACAAATTGTAGCACATATACATAATGGAACACTGCTCATCAATACAAAAAAAAAAAAAATGAACCAGGACACACACATCAACATGATGAATCTTTAAAAAAGTACGCTGAGTTAAGGGAGCCAGATGTGACTTCCATTTCATGGCATCTGTAGAAAATTCTAAAAAGTGCAAAGCAATTTTTTGTAATAAAATGTGACTCATTGGTTGCCTGTAGATTTAGGTTGGGAGGCATGGAGATAAGCAAGAGGGAGAGATTAAAGGATGCACAAGGAAGCTTTGGGGTCTGATGGATATGTGTGTTACCTTGATTGTGGCAACGGGTCTATACATATGTCAAAAATTACCAAATGGTACATTATATGTCAAGTGTACATCAGTAAAGCTGTTAGAAAAGTAAAAACAAGGAACATAATACCATGAAACAAAAAGAGGCAGAATGAAAAAAAAAAAGAAAGAACCAGTTAAAAATCCTGGGAGTGATTGCAGCAAAGTATTCATTAAAAAAGGAAGTAGAGAACGAGAACCTTGATAGATGGATAAACTTTGGACACAGTCAAAAAGAGAATTAATGAATTGGAAGATTGTTCTGAGAAACTTTGCTAGAGCAATACCCAGAAAGATAGAAACAAAGTTATGAACGGGTATTTAAAAGAGAAGACATGAAGATTGAGTTACTCTCAATGTTTAACTGGAATTATTTAAAAAAAAAAAAAACTATAGATGATGACTGAGAAGCCATAATCAAAACTTAATAGCTGAAATTTTTTCCAGAATTGCAAAATAGATACAAATCTTCATTAAGTAATGTGCTTATCAAGTAATGGGAATTAAAATAAATAATAAATCTCCATTTCAAAACCACATAATGAAACAGCAGAAAATTAAGAAACAAAAGGAAGTCTTAAAATTTGCAATAGACAGATTAGCATCCAAAGAATAACATAAAACCAACAGGAGGTTACTTATGAGCCTATAGCAACCTCTCTGGAAATCATCAAAGTGCTAAAAGAAAATAAAACTTAATCTGTATGGAATTCTGTACCCAACTGTGCTAAAAAGTGATGATGAAATCGGACATTCTTACAGAAGAGGATGGGACCCAACCCACACCCAAAAGCTCTTAAATGTTTAACTGTGAGGATTAGGAGGAGCCCTCCCAGATCACCTGTGCCTGCTCATCCAGTGCTGGTCTCCATCTCCCACAGAGACTAGAGAAACAGGGGAGGGGATGTGACTTAACTTGTGTTCTTTTTTTTTTTTTTCAAATTGATTGTACACACATACACACACATATATATATTTATTTATTTTTTACATCATAGTCTACCCTCATATTCTCCCATCACCTTATCACCCGTGAACCATCTTAAATCTCTTGTGCTATCCCTCCTCCAATTTTACCCTCCTCCCCCTCTCTTGCTCTATGCTTTAGTTCTGCTGACAGATTTAAATTTTTCTTGTCTTTTTGCTTCTTTTCCCTATATCCCTCATATAAATGAGACCATCTCATATTTCTCTTTTTCTTTCTGACTTATTTAGCTCTGTCCATATTGCAGCGAGTGACATAAGTTTGTCTTTTTTTGATTGCTGAATAATATTCCATTGTGTACATATACCACAACTTTCTGATCCATTCATCTGTTTTGGAGCATTTAGATTGTTTCCATATCCTGGCTATTGTAAATAGTGCTGCAGCAAACATCCAAGTACAGGTGTCCTTTGAAATGATTGTTTCTGTTTCCTTTGGGTAAACTCCCAGAAGTGGGATTGCTAGATTGAATGGTAGTTCCATTTTCATAGTTTGAGGGTCCTCCATACAGCCTTCCATAGTGGCTGGACCATTAACTTGTGTTCTTGCCATGTGAGCCTGTTGGAAGAACCACTGGTTAGTCAAGTTGCTGTGTTTTTCATCAAAACAAAGGAGGGAGATGGGATTTCTGGTCTCAGCTGGAGTTTCATCCCTCTGTCAGTGGGGACACAGGAGTGAGGACATATAGTCATTTTTCTGCTGTAGCAGAATCTGGGTCCTGCTTTGGGGAGGATCCCAGGGATGTGGGAGCCCTTTCTAGGACAGCCCATTCTAGACTCTGTCTGTCTTCCAGATTGTGGACAAGAACAACCGCTACAAGTCCATAGACGGGTCAGATGAGTCCAAAGCCAACTGGATGAGGTGAGTCCTGCTCTCTGCTGATTTCCGGGAGCCTGAACTCTGGAGAGGAGGCTGAGGGAGCATGCTGAGGCGATAGGGTCCCCAGTGGTGGAGGCTCTTGAAGGTCCCCAGATTTCTGTTTGCAGCGTTTGGGGTGTATAAGTTCTGAGGACCTTTAGTTCCCTCAGGCTTCCATCAGTGGGTTCTCAAGGGTACAGGAACCCCTAGAGGTTACACACTTGTCAGTGTGTCTGGAGTACCTACACCTGGGCTCCTGGCAATGTTCCCGAGTGGGGGCGAGAGGTTGTCCCTCAATCAGGACTCTGACACCTTTAAGGGCAGACTCCTGCTTGAGGGGGGCATAGCCTCCTACCTTCAGTGGTTGTTTAAATGACCCTTCTGGAAATCTGGAAAAGGAGGCCCCCCCAACACAGCTTCTGGCAGTGTTTGAGGGTGCTTGCTGCCCAGGCTTAAATACCTTTGAGAGTGGCATACCCCTGTTCCATGTCTATGGCAGAAGCTTGCTTGCTCCAGAAGGGTCCGTCAGAGGCACCAGAACTGAGTGCTGAGCATGGGGCTCTCCTGGTTCTGTGCTGCCACCTCCATGGTGGCACTGGGGGAACTGGAGGGCACTGGGGCTTGCCGTGCTGTCACCTGGGTGGCCTCTCTGAGATCCAAGCATGGTGTTGGGTGGGGATTGGATCTGGATTGGGAGGGGAGGGAAGGGAGTTCTTGGGTGGCTGGGCCCAGGGGCACAACCACATTGAACCGGAGCCTCTGTGGGCAACTGTGCAGCTCCGTGCCCATCAGCTTCGTGCCCATGGGTTGTGATAGGAGAGACCATGCTGGAGGGAGGGCAGTTTGGGATGTTAAGGATGGAATTTGCTGTGTTTAAATTCAGAGACTTCCCCAGCAAATGAGGAGCAATCGGTTTGGGGTAGAGAGTCCTGACCAGGTCACTGTCCTGCTCTCTGCTGATTTTCCAGTGGCCGCCTTTCTCTGCAGCCCTCTGTCTACCTGTGCCCTGTCTGAGGGCCACTCACATTCTCCAGTTCACTTGCCCACTCTTCTTCACCAGGGCAGCTGTTCTCACTGCCACTTAGCAGGAACACCAGGGACGAGGGGCCTGCCTGTTGGTGTGGGGGCAGCCCCCCCTCCCCAGTGCCCCTGGCATGTAGCCATTGTCCCGGAAGGGACTTCTTGCTGCCTTCTGCCCCATGGGACCTGGGTCAGTGCAGCCCATGCAGTCCACCACCTATACTAAGCACCTCCCTTGAGTCAGGACTAGTGGGTGCCTTGTACCCTTGTTGCATCAGCCTGGCCTTGTCCATTAGGGTCTGGCCCTTCAGGTCCTTCCAGGACTCAAACCTCTACCCTGGAAAGGCTTTCACTAGTAAGGCTGTTGAACAGAAGCACAATGTGCCGTGACGGGCAGATGAAAGAGGGGGGCCATGCTGGGTGCGGTGGCACATGCCTTTAATCCCAGCCTTGGGAGGCTGAGGCTAGGAATTGCTTGAGTTCACAGGTTCGAGACTACTCCAGGCAACATAGTAAGACCTAGTCTCAAAAAATAGCTGGGTGTGATGACTCGCACCTATAGTCCCAGGCTTGGGAGGCTGAGGCTAGGGATCACTTGAGTCTGCAGTTTCAAGACTATCCTGGGCAATGTAGCGAGACCTAGTCACTTTAAAAAAAAAAAAATGATAGAGGGGGACCTTCCAGCTGGGCCTTCAGGGGGGGCAGGCTTCCCCTTTGAGAGCACTGTGAGCGAAGACACCTGAGCAGGATCAAGTGTCTACCAGGCCTATCGGGGGACCTGCACCATCTTAGGCCTGTGCCCCTCTGGCTCCAGCCTGGCAAGGGGGAGTGTGGGGCTGGCGTCTAGGCTCCGGCCTTCCCACGCAATCTCCTTCAGGGCTTCAGGAGCTCTGTCCCGTGAAGCTGTGTCTGTTCTGTTCTCGTCTTTCAGCTTGGGCACGAGGCTTTACCACAACTCCAAAGAAAGAGCTTCATCATCTGAGCTAGCTCAGGGAGCATCTGGCACCCAGAGATTCTGACCTCATGGGGCTGGGATTCCGCCCAGGGCACGGATATTTGAAGGCTCTGCGGAGTGTTTCTGACGTGCTGTCTGTGTGAGCCATGGCTCAGGGCTGCTCTACGTGCTGCGGGGGGAAAACTGAGGCCCGGCTCAGGACCAGGTTTTACTCAAGGCCATGCAGTCAGAACTGCAGGGTAGAACCAGGCCTTCAGCCCATTTTCAGACCCTTGGACCAGTGTCCTCTCTGCTTGCGCACCGGGGCCCTCGTCAAGCCTGGCTGCCTGGGCTGTGTGCAGGCTGGGCTCCGCCGCCGCTCCCATGCTGCCGTGGGCTCTTTGCTAGTCCTGCTCCCAGCGGGTTCTGATCCAAGATGGCGCCAGAGTAGTCACAGCCCATGCAGCCTTGTCCAAGAATAAAGGAAGAGGTTTGGGTTGGGTGTGTGGCTTGTTTCCATGGAGATACCCTGTGGTGGTCATTGGAGGGGAATCAGTTAATCGCGAGGACCCTCCTTCCCCCCTAACATGCAGCTTCCGTTCCTACAGCGTTTTGAATTTGCAGATACCTTCTCTTGTGCTGTCACAGCCGAGGGTCTTGGGATGATTGAATGGAGTTGGGTAGTCTCTTAAAAGAATGAATACATGTTGGGCCAGGAAGAGACTGGGCACCACGTGTAATGAGTGACTGTATAGTAACCCTACACTGGGTTCTCTGTGTTCATGAAATTGGGGGTCCACCACCAGGAGGGACTGCTTTGCCCTGTTCCCTCTCAGGGGCATTTGGAGGTACGTTCAGACAGTTTTGGTTGTCGCAGCTCTGTGGGTAGATTACTGTTGGGTTTCACTGGGCTGAAGCCAAGGATGCTGATAAATATCCTACATGGGCCAAGACACCCCTTACCCCACTACTAAAGAATTTTCCAGCCATTGGCCAGCAGTGGCAAGATTGAGAATCCAGCATGAATTCCTTGGCAGCTGAGGGAGATGCAGTAGAATTGGCTCTTGACTTTTGTGGGGGAAGGAGGGGCTGCAGAGGATGCTGACTGAGTGCAAGGCTGGGGCCCCAGCCTCGGCTGTGGTGGGTGAGTGACCCCGACCTTCCTCTCTATCTCCTGAACTGCAGCGTGCTGGGCGGGGAGCAGGGAGCGAGGACCACAGGAGCCTTGTGCTCTTGGCCTCCTCCTTGACTTTGGCCACAGCAGAAGAGTGAGCCAGGCTCCCGTTTCCCCTTCATACACCTTGTGGGTGGGTCTCCGGGAGCCTCTAGCCGGAGGGTAGACAGGGCTGCAGCATGGAGAAGGAGGTTCCCAGAGCCAGGGCAGGGGTCAGGTCACATGTGGGGAGGCTGCTGTCCAGATGGAAGCCCCACATCCCTGTCAAGGAGCCCATCTCCTGGTGGCTGTGGGGCACGCTGTACCGCCTACCATGAGCTGCCCAGAGCCGGCCGCCCCAACCAGCACTCCCTCGGAGGGGTGCCTGCTCACACCCAGTGTTGGGGACTGAGGGGCTGGGAAGGAGAAGAGAGCCACAGAGCAAAGCGAACTCTCTGTGACCACACCCTAATTGTGGGTGTCCCCAGTGAGGCCACACACCGTGGACGAGCCCTGCGAATAGTCTCCCTGTTAGCTATTCTTCCTCAAGCCGTTCGGCCACATGTAAAGATCACTTTACAGCGACAGGTCCTTCCCCCATGGGGATCTGTTGCTCCTGTGTAGGCCTCTAAGGTTCTTTTCCATCACTGCGCTTTCTCCTCCTTGGTCTCGACCCCGAGGCTGATGCAGTTGCTGGTTCCCATTTGGATGGGACACGTGGGGTCGAGGGCAGTGGGTGAGCTGCCTGGTGCTCACACCAGGGGCTCCAGGCAGGGCTGAAGCGAAGCCTCCACGCAGCTCGGCTTCACTTCTAACGCTGTGTCTCCTCCCGCACCCCGAGGGGTAGTGGAAGGGACCCCTCGGTAGGAGGAGGGCATGGTGGTGGTGAGCCGGCGAGGGCTCCCCAGCTGGGGGCCAGCAATTAGGAAGGAGGAGGACCACCCCACGTTGACGGTCATTTACCCAATTGTGCTTTGTGGGATGTTCAACCCAAGGAATGTGGCATCCCTGGCTGAGCGTAAGAGGAAGCCCAAGTTCTCCAAGGAGGAGCTGGACATTCTGGTCACGGAGGTGACCCACCACGAGGCGGTTCTCTTTGGGAGGGAGACCATGCGGCTGTCCCATGCCGACAGGGACAAGATTTGGGAAGGCATAGCTCGGAAAATCACCTCCGTCAGCCAGGTCCCCCGCTCCGTCAAGGACATTAAGCACAGATGGGATGACATGAAGCGGAGGACCAAGGACAAGCTGGCCTTCATGCAGCAGTCGCTGTCCGGCCCCGGGGCCGGAGGCCAGGCTCCCACCATCGTTCTGACTGCCCACGAGAGGGCCATCGAGTCCACGCTGCTCACTGCCCGGTCTGGGCGCCGCTTCCCCAGGGCAGAACTGGATGGCACCGACAGCCCCTCGACCAGCTGTGAGTACCTCATCTCCTGCCTGGCCCTAGCCTGCTCCTGGTTGGCTCCCACTCCCTTCCCGCCTCTTCCTCGCCCACCCGCCCCCTCTGTCTCACCCAGTCCTTCCATTCTTCCCTCCTTCTCCCACAGCTGTCTCTTCTCCACTGCTTTCCATTCATTCATTCTAGAACATTCCCTGACGGCTGTGCCAGAATTTCTGCTGGGAGCTAGGAAGACAGAGTTGCATCTCAAACCTACCCCAACCCTGGTCTTGGACTCGTGGGAGTAGACAAATCTAAATAATTGCACAAGAAGACTTGGAGTGAAGGAATGAAGGACCAGTATGGGGAACCTTGAGGGCAGGACTGTTGTCATGGGAGGGGGGGGTCACCCTGTGTGGTCACTGGGGCTCCCCAGAACTCTGTGCTGGGCTTCTGCACTGCTGTTGCCTTCCCCAAACTCATCCTAGTTTTGAAACAAGCACCCCATGTTTTCACTTTGCCTTTGCGCCTGCAAATGATGTAGCTCTTTCTGAGAGCAAGGAGGGGCAACAGTGACCCCCCCCACCGCTGAGGCAGGGGTAGGGGTGCTGGGGAGGGCTCTCAGAGGAGGGCCTGTGGAGCTGAGATGGAAGGGTGAGTAAGAGTTAACCAGGCCACGGTGGTGTGGGGCGCAGGGGAGGGGTGGGAAGGGGAGAGGCTCACAGGCTTGGAGAACGGCATGTACGAGGGCCCGGCATCAGGAAGGCGCTGGCACGTTCCAGGAACAGAGAGAAGCCAGGGAAGCCCAGAGCAGGCGAGGGGGAAGGGGAGGGGGCGTGGTGGGAAGCTGGCCAAGTCTTCAGGGCCCAGGCTGTGGGGAGATCGGTCCTTTGTCTATTCCTATGACTTGATTCCTGTGTGACTGTCTGCATCCCCTCCTGTACCATGCTGATGTCCCTTGCGTCCTGCCTTTCCCACCGCCCCCAGGCACTCAGCTCTCGGTTCTCACAGGCTCCTCCTGTTCATACCGCCCCCACCCCCCCTTCCACCCCTCTTCTCCCTCAGCTCTGTTCCCCTCTTTCCCCTCTGCATCCTGTGTGGCAGACAGATCTTGGAAGCCAGGGGCTGGGGGCAGCTGGCTGAGATTGGCATCTTTGGGGCAGCTGTGGTTCTAGTTGGGGTTCCCCAGAAGGAGAGGCCGTCAAGGCCCTTCTGTGCTGGGCTGCACCCACTTCAGTTCTGCTTCTGCACACACCCGCCCCCACCCTCAGCCCACGGTTCTGACTGGAAGCCACCTGGCCTATGAGAGACCAGCGCGCAGACGGGCCTCCCCTTCCCAGGCCTCTGGCAGTGGGGATCTTGCTCATTTCCTGTTTGGCTGGGGCTCCTGACAGGTGGCCATTCCAAGTCAGAGTCTCAGGATGGGGAGGAGCGGGGAGACCATCTAGTTCCACTTCTTCCTTATCCAGACGAAGCAGCTTAAGCTCCAGAGACAGTGGTGACCCCAGCGCTCACTTCAGAATCAGGCCTCAAAGCCAGATGGCTACCTACCTGGGAATCTTTTCCATCGAGTTTTAGGCTGATTCCACCCAATTTCGAGAAAAGCAGGGGTGTGGGCACCCACCAAGATCTGTTCTTAAATCCTGCCCTGCTTTCTCACATCTACCTGAGATGGAAGGCAATAGCAAGGTGATCCAGTGGGCCTCGGCTGGGCGAGGAGCCCAGGACCCCTCCCAGCAGGCCCCAGCCTCGCTCCTCCCAACTCTTCCTGCCTGAGTAGGTGTTCCAGACCCCTGGAGTCACCAGGTGCCAGGCTGTTGAGGGCACCGGCCCAAGTGAGACCAGGGACCCTTGGGAGCTGTGCTCTTCTTCCTCCTCCCCCCAGAAGTGGGATCCCCCTTCCCCAGAGGTGGAATCCAGTCCCCCAGATACAGGCAGTGGGATAGGATGGTCAGTTCGGGTCAGCCTTCCATTTCCACCTTCACCTGGGAAATCTTCCCTTAACCTTGATCTCGAGAGCAGAGACCTCGTGTGCCAAGGCTGGGCCCCTCCCTGGGATGGGCTGCAAGTAGTGCCTGGTGACGTCCATGCCTGTCAGGAGCTCCCAGGTGGCCACACCGTGTCTGCTCAGGCTGTCCACCTTGTGGGGTGAATGGGGGTCCCAGGCTGGTTGCATAGGCAGTTTTCATGCTCCACACTCCTGGGCTTGTCCTTTCCCGAGCTTCTTCAGCCTTCTGCATCCTCCTGGGGCTACTTAAAGTTGCAGATTCCAGCTAGACCACAAGGTGGCCCCAGACAACCCCGTAACCACCTCATAGAGCCTGGAATTGAGTGACCAGGAGCATCCGGGCACCTTTTGGCAGGTGTTTCTCATTCAGCTTTGCCAGGTGCTTCGTGTCTGTTCCTGCATGTGGTTTTTAATGGCCCTGCTATGGGGCAGGTGGGTAGATAGGTAGACAGAGCAGTTACTCTCTTGGCAGAAACTGAGCCGCAGAGATGAGCAGAGTGGCGGAGTGAGCGCTGGCTTGCCATGCCGTCACTGGGGCTGGGGTCACTCGTTAGAAAAGCACTGACCTGTGAAAGGAAGGAGATCCAGACCTTGCTAGCCCCTCCTTCCCCAGGGATGCCTGGATTTGGGGAGCAGGCATTTCTCCATGGATGAATGGGGAGCAGGCGTGTGCTGAATTAGACTGAGAGGTGGCAGGGTAGAGGGATGCGGGAGTGATTGGGGGGAGCCCAAGTCCAGGGCTGCCCCCTTTCTCCTTGTTGTAATCATTTGCTCTTCTTTGTTTCTGTCCTCCAAGATGACGAAGACGAGGAGGCCCCTGGGCCCTCGAGGCAGCCTCTGCACATGTCCATGCAGCGGTCACCAGAAGAAGAGGCCCACCTGACCAGGCCCACTCTGCTCCGCTCATCCTCTTCCTCAGATCAGTCGGAGACAGTGGGCCCCAAGCCAGAGACCCTGCCCCGGCCCTCGCCCCAGGCCCAGGCGGCCTGCAGGACCCCTCGGCTGCACCCCAACCCGCCCAGCGTGGGCCTTGACTGGCAGCTCCTTCACATCCACACCCAGCAGACGGAGGTGTTCCGGCAGTTCTGCCAGGAGCTGGTGACGGTGCACCGGGACATGGCAAACAGCATGCACGCCATTGGCCAGACCATGGCCGAGCTGACCAGCCGGGTGGGCCAGATGTGCCAGACCCTCACAGAGATCCGCGACGGGGTTCAGGCATCCCAGCGGGCGCCAGACGGGGCAGCCCCCATGGGCTCTACCCCACAGGCTGAGGCCCCGCCGGCGGAGCCCCCGCAAGCCCCCCCAGAACCAGCCCCTGCACGGACTACCAGGTCTCGGAAGAGAAAGCACAATTTCTAAGCCGGCTGGTCTGCACTAGGAGGAAGAGAGATGGAGGAGGTTGTCCAGCCTTGACATAGGGGCCGGTCTCTGTATCCAGGACGCTTGTAGGGTTTTGGGGGGGGCGGGGGGTGTCGTCTCCCCCGCCAAGCACAGGTCAGCTGCCCTGTGCTCCGAGAGCATGTGCTCAGCCCCGCTCCCTCATCTTCGGCAAATGCTCAAGATGCAGGAAAAGCTCCCTGCTTGACGCTTGCTTGGCCTGGAGGGTCAGCCTCCTATTGGTCGCACCCCCTGGCAGCAGGCCTTGCAGGACAGACAGGGAGGAGACAGAGAGGGGAGCATCTGAACGGAGTCCCACTTTCCATCCTCAGGGCTTCCACGTAAACCTCCAGACACTGACTCTGCTGCTTTCGGAGGGGCGAGGCCTGAGGATGCACAGGTGGGGCTCCCCCTTCCTGGGGAGACTGGTCCTCCCCTCCCCTAGGGCTCTGAGCCCTGGGGGGGTGGGGGAGAGGGCGTATCCTGCCTCGGCCCTCTGCTTGCCCCGCGCGTGCGCGTGCTCTGCTGCTGTGCTTGCCTTTGTGGAGTGGGGAGAAGAACGGGGTGCTCTCAGAAGAAGAAGCCCACCTCTCATCCCTAGAGTCCTTTTGCTTTGCCACCCCTCACTTGCAGATCCGGGGAGGGATGGGGGGGGCAGCCAGAGAGGCAACTGAGTTGGATGATTATCATCATTGCCACCAGCACCTGCATTTCACATAGCAGGTAGTGGGGGCAGGGCAGGACCACAAGCAGGGACTGTGGATTTTCCAGCCCCTTAAGAGAGAGATGCGATCTGGCTCTGGGAGGGGTGTGGCTCCTCACTTGCCCTGCCTCCACTCTCCTGCACGCGCGTGGGAAGCACCAGCGGTGTGTACAGGGGTGAGACCGCCCACCCCACCCTGCCACTGTGGTTGGTCACCGGAGGCTGGGAGAGGCAGGGCCCGGGATGGGGATCCAACAGATCCCTCCTCAGGCTTCCGCAGGAGCCCAGGGCCCTGAGGGCTCCTGCCCTGGTCCAGGTTCAGCATGCCTCGCCTCTGCTTGCTTGGGCTGCATACGCATCAGCTACATACATCTCTAGCTGCAGTTTTGTTCTGGAGTGTGGGGAGAGAGCCAGGTTCTGGAAGCACTGGAGGCAGTTAGGGAGTGGCAGGTGCCAGCTTAGCTCTGACTTGGGAGCAGCTCCTTGTCATCTTTGCTCCTGGCCTGAAGCTGACGCAGGCAGAAACTCTCCTGCCCCAGCCCTCCAGCTGGCCACTGGGGGCTGGGAGGACTGCTGTGCCCAGTGCCTGCCCAGGCCTTTCTTGGCGTGTCGCTTCTGAACCCAGCTCTTTCTGAAGTAGGAAAACGAGGGCCGCTGTGAGGTTCCTGTGTCCTTGGCTCCATCTCCCTCTTCTGTGGTTCTTTGGGGGTTCCTGCTCCCCCCAAACTCAGCAGTCCCCCCGTCTGACAGCCCACGGGCTGATTGCTCGGCCTTGCCCTGCCCTTTGATGCTGGATTCAAAGATTGCCTTCCCCAGTATTTTTGTTAAGATGGCAATAAAAAGAAATTACTCTCACACTTGGAACACACCCAGTCTCCAGGATCTTTCTTTGGTGTGTCTTCTCTTTCTTCGCTTCCTGTGAAAACCTCAAGGCCGCCCAAAGCTTAGGTGACCGAGGAGAAGGCTTGGCGAGAGGGACTCATGCCCCTGGCTTATCCCGCTTCTGTGAACGGCCAGATGCCTTGGTCAGCACGATAGTCCCCCTTCGGGCAAGAAAAGGAACTTCTAGGTCGAGGGAGGCAGAGCAGCTTCACAGCAAACAGCCGTATTTGAGTTCTCCGCACATTAAAAGTGAGTTGAGTGAATGTTGCCTCTTCATCCCTAAAAATGAGTTAGGGACCCTGGAAAAATACTCATTTCTGACAGGAGACTCCAGAGAGTCAGGGAAGTCCATCTGCCAGTGTGCCTCCGTTCACCCTGAGGCAGGAACTTTCCTTGGACACTCCCCACAGCTCTGGGGGGGGGTCTGTATGTGACAGGTGAGGCTCTGCTCCCCTCGCCCTGAGGTTTGTCAGAGTAACAGAAGGAAGCAACTCCCTCCAGCTCCCAGAGGGTTTTCCATCGGGGCGAGGGGGCTTCCCCTGTGTGTCGTCCTCACTTATCATGGGTCACAGACTGGGGTTCTCCCAGGCAGGAAATTCCCATCTCATCAGGGATCCATTCCTTTTCTGGAAGATTCTAGCCTGCCTTTGACTTCTTGGAATCCAAGTCATTCTCTACAGTTCTTGACTACAGAGCATGGCCTGGGCCATCAAGTTGATTCTGATTCCCAGGTGATGCAGAGATGCTGGGAGACCAGCCTGTTGTCTTCCCCTCAAGGTCCATGCACTGAACAGTGACTGGCCTCTGCCTCTGGACCTAGGGAGGAAGGGGTCCTTTTAGAAGCAAATGGGACAGAGAACTGGAGACATATGAACTTCAGATAGAAAAAGATTTCCGTTTCTTTTTCTTGGCTTCAGTGGGGATTGTGAGGCTGGCATGTCAGAACAGGAAGGCAAAAACAAGGGCCAGTAGATGCCAGAGAAAGCAGCCAGGTTCACCTTAGGCTAGGGAAGTCCCTCCCCGGCGTGCCAAGGGCTGGTGAGGTGGAGTTCCATCAGTGGTTGGGAGAACATGGGTTGGGTAGATGCATGACCTACAGGCCCTTCAAGCCCAGTGACCCGGATGCACAACCCAGGCTCTTTCTGGCCACAGTCTCCACATTTCCGCCTCTGTGACCGGGGCAACATCCTTTCCATTGGAGACATACCCAAGGAGGACATCTGAACCTGGCCTTTTTCTGTGTCCTCCAACAAAGTGGATGTCCCGTGGGTTATTTTCTGTCTTGAGTGGAGGCTGGTAGTCATTTCCTGGCCCAGCTAGAAAATATGGTGCTCTTGATAAGACACAGAGGATGAGGTGTGAGAAATGTCTTTGTGTTTATCTGTTCAGTACCCCAAGTCAGCAAGGGCTGAGGAATAAAAACAACCCATTATCATCCTGAAAGCTTCCGTTCAGGACGCTCCGCCATAACCACAGCTGCCAGCCCTGGATGGCTCTGAAGCCCCCAGCTCTGCAGGGCTGACAGGAACATAAGCATTTTCCAAGCCCTTCCACTTCCACTGGGCCTTCCCTCCAGTGACCTGGGAACTCAGCAAGTAGATTTTCACTCCTGAGATTTCTGTTCCAGGGAGGCTCTGGCTTCCCTGAAGCCACGTCACAGGACACTTGTGGGTCTGCACACGAGGACTATATGGGCTCAGAGGGTTCAGGAAGGGGATCAAGCCTTTGTGTGTTATGCAAAGTACTTACTAGGGGGAGACCAAGTTCAAGGTCATCGGTGTTGGGACTTAATTGGCTCCATTTAACTTTATCTCAGAAATAATGTAGCATAAACATCTCAGGCCTGTTAGCGTTCCCTGAGATTCCCCACGTCTGCAAGTTTCAAAACAGCCAGGTATCACAGACACAGAACACATCCTGATCTGTCTTTGGAGATATTTTGTGATTGACACAAAGGTTTAGCATGCTCATCCTAAACGTAGCTTCTTCTTGGGTAGGAAGACCCCAGAGGTGGGAGGGGAGGTGAACTTGAATCTTGCTAAAGCCTCTGACATTCTCTAGAAGTTTCTCTTTTAAATAAATCTGTTAGGTTGTATTTTTTCCTTTCAAGTAGAGTGCTGGGGGGAAAAATCCTCATCTTTAGAGTGATGGTTATTTAAAAAGGGAAAGAAAAGACTATTCTTTCCTTGTGTGCTTTGTGATTCAAGCGACTTTGTGGGGGGAAAAAAGATGAATGTGAATGGTTTGACTTCTGTACCTGGGAGAAAGGAGGTTTGGATCTATCTCAATTCTGTTCCATGCTGACCCCAAAGTGGATTCATTTTGGGTGTCAAATCCAAGACTCATTAAATTGGGAGCTGGGACAGAGTTTGTACATTTTAAAGAAATCTCACATGCGGAGAAAGGCTGATGCCTGCCGTGACGAGTTGAGGTTGGAAAGCATTCGCTTGGCAAGACTTTTCCAGGCTAGGGGTATTCTTGCCCTCGCTCCTAAGTTTTTTGTTAACAGCATCACAGCTGGGTATCATGGAAACCACAGAATTGTCTGCACAACCCAGGGAAATGGACACTGATGTGGGATGTTGACCACAGATGCACTGAGGCTCACCTTCTCGGACACGAAGAAAGTCCTGGGGTTGTTGGTGCCATAAATATGACAAACCCAAACCCCAGGGTTGAGTTCACGACTTACTTTTCTCAGAGGGGCCTCGTAGCCAAAGTGAGTGATTGCTGTCCAGTCTTTCCTCCCCACCCAGGGTTTGTGCTGATTCTGTTGCCACCATGGATTGGTTCCTGGTCCTCCTTGTAAAGTGATGGCCTCCTTCCAGGCTGAATAGAGCCAAGTCAAGGGAATGTCTAGAGGAGGGAGGCAGGGTGTATGCTAGGGATACTCTGCTTGGGGTGTGACCGACCAATGTTGTCTGTGTGAGTTTGCCATGCTATTGCCCATCACATCTGCCACATGCCAGCCCATGCCTGAACTGGCATTTGAATATCTTTTTCTATTTAAGGGATGAAAGTAGGGGGTAACTTAATAATGTCTAATAAGGAAAACTTAGCAAGTACGGTTAAAAGTAAACTCACCTCTGAAAGGTAGTCACTGGTAAAATGGCTGTGTATTTCCTACAAGTGATCCATGGAAGCTTGGTCTTAAAGAATGATCGAAGCCATACTATAAATAACTCTCCGTCCTATTTTTCTCATGCTGCATTATATCAGGACCATTTTTCTGTGTCCTAAAAGATGCCTTGAAAACATTTTTCCATAGATGGATATCATTCCATCCTGCAAATGTGCTGTGGTTTATTAAATCAGGTCTCCAGTTGTAGACATGTAGGTGTTTTTGCCTTTGCACGAGTTTGACAATGATGCTGTCCACACGGTGTGATGCCAAGTTGACATACTTGCTCCATGACATTTGTGGTAAAATACACACAACATAAAAGTGGCCATTTCATCCATCTTAAGTGTCCATTTCATTAGCTGCATAAGCGCCCTTGTGCAATCATCTTGCCATCTACCCTCCAAATGCTGTTATTCTCAACTTTCCTAACACAAACATCAACTAAATACAACCCCCACCCCCCCATCCTTACCTTTGTTAATCTGACTCTGAGTACCTCTTGCAAGGGGTGGCCAACAGTGTTGGTCACGTGACTGGCTTATTTCATCGGGTGAATGTCTTCAAGCCTGTTTATGACATAGTGTATCAGAATTCCACTCTTTTTCCAGGCTCGGTGATATTCCATTGTGTATAGTGCATGCACACATGTTCTTTATCCAATGTCCCTCTGTGGACAGTGGGGTTGCATTCACTTTTTGACATTTGTCATTGTGTTGCCCTAGGCATGGGCATATGAAGACTTGTGTGAGTCCTTATGCCAATTTGTTTCTGAAAGGGTCATGCCAGTTTATCTGCCACCATTATTGTGGGAGACCCATATGTCACCACCTGTATCAATCTGGATATTGTCATTTAAAAAAAAAATCTGTACCAGCAAGACAACGTTCTACTTCATGTTTCTTATTATTGGTGCTGAAGCATTTTCCCTTTGTCATTATCCATGTGGACTTTTGTTGTGAATGAATTTTAACCTGGGCTGCTCCAAATGCAATTCCTTGGGTTACACCAGTTGGATAGATTTTTATATCTTCTCTCACTTTTGAGACAAGCACAATGTAAGGAAAAGAATTTCTTTTTGACTAGAAATGTCCTCAGTGCTTGTGTGGCACAGAGCTCTGGAACTCCAAATCATCTTCTCTTGCCTTTTGACCCATGTACCCCACTTTTCTGAGATGTTGCATCATCTCACATTTGGAGTTGAGTGGGTGGCAGACTAGATGCTGGAAATGTTTCAGGGAGGCTGAGTAAGAGTTATAAAGTCTGAGGAATTCAGGTCTTCCTGGGCTATCTGAGCATTGCTGAGTGTTTTGCACACCCACTGAGAAAACATGCATTCTGGTGGGGAAAAGCGAGACCTCAAAGCTTCTTCAGATGGTTCAGAGACCCCACCTTTACTACCATCAGAGGCTCATGGGTGGCCTCTGTGATCCACTGTTATTTAGGGGAAAGCCAGGCATGGTGGCGTGCACCTGTAATCCAAATGCTAGGAGGCAAGAGGCCTGAGATTGCTTGAGCTCATGGGTTCAAGACTATCCTGGGTAACATAGCGAGACCTGGTCTCAAAAAAGCAGCTGGGTGCGGTGGCGGGCACTTGTAATCCCAGCTACCTGGGAGACTAAGGCTGGGGATCACTTGAGTCCACGGGATCGGGCAACTACCCTGGGCAACATAGGGAGACCTAGTCTCAAAAAAAAAAAAGGTGGGGTGGGGGGTGGCAGATAAGTTCTTTCAGTTTTCCAGTCAACTTTAGATCTGGTATTTAATCAGATATTTACCTGGAAGGTAGATAGGGCAGGTGGTATTTCTGCTCTCAGAGGTTTTTAGAGTTTCAGAGACTTGCTCAAGGTCACATCCAGCAGTGACCTGGAGACAAGGGACCGACTCTGACAACCTTGTCCTTGCCATGGAACTGCATTGTAGATGTTTGCCTCGTGGGCTTTGTAGACCAGCTGCGTGTGCCCAGCACCAGGCCCGGCACCGAGAAGTGGCCCGTGTGTTCTCATCTGTCCCCCTCGCCCCCAGGTACGTGGTCATCTCCCGGGAAGAGAGGGAACAGAACCTGCTGGCGTTCCAGCACAGCGAGCGCATCTACTTCCGGGCCTGCCGTGACATCCGGCCCGGCGAGCGGCTGCGGGTCTGGTATAGCGAGGATTATATGAAGCGTCTACACAGCATGTCCCAGGAAACCATCCACCGCAACCTGGCCAGAGGTGAGTGCCCACACTCGAAATGAGGACCATGCCCACCACCCGGCCCGGGGAAGGCAGAAATGTCTTTCTAGGAGCTTCCTAGACAGCGGCATCAGGGAGATCCAGAGAAACACGGGAGGACAGAAGGTCTCTATCAGAGCGGCAGCCTGGGCCAGTTGTCACCACCCCAGGGGGCGCGCCTCCCTTTGAAGTGGTTTCCAAACCCCTTATTCTGGACCACTCTGAGTGCTAGGAGAGAGGCAAGATCCCAAAGCCAAGTGCATTAATTTAACCAAAGCTCAGTCCTTTCCCCCAGTAATAGCAGTGATCACTGTGCACCCTATGTGCTAAGCAGATGTTTTCTTGGTGTCCCACTTGATCGTCACAAGAAAAGCACCTAACCTCTTAAGCATAAGGTGAGAATAGGGGGTCATTTCTAGAACAAGCACAGGGCAAAGGTTGCCTTGACTGTTGTGGGCCCTGGTTGTAAACATGAACACTTGTGATCCCATGTGGATGACTGTCCCCATTCACACATGTAGAAATTGACCATTCGAATATATATATAGTAATATAGTAAGTTAATATAGTAAGTTACCCAGCTCAACATGACTGGGGATGACCAGCTGGGGTACAAGCCTCCACCTGTCTGACGCCAGGGTTAAGCTCTGAGCTGCGGTGGTATACAGCCTCCCAGATAAAACTAGTCTCTTCTCTGCTTTGTGCTGGTTCCTGCTAGTCCTCATGGTGTGATATGAAAGAACCATTTCTGTTAGAGAAAGGTTGGCGGAAGGTGTAAAGGGACCTTAGGTTTGCTGGGCTAGTGGGTGGCTCTGTATACAGGCTCAGACATTAGAAAGTGATTTAAATTCCTCCTAAGCCTCTAATCTTTTGCCTCTAAACTCCACTCTCAGCCTGGCCAGGGCAAACTGTTGAGCCCAGACCCGTCTTTCAGTGGGAACTTCCTTGCAGTAAAACCATATATGGAAAGACCCAGACTTCATTGGGTCCTAGGAACCAAGGTTTCACCCATATCCACCAACCTATAATTGGAATATAAGTGGAGAAGATGACGAGGGGGTGGGAGTGACCCAATGAAATTAATCTATCTTTAAACACAAAACAGAACAAAGCAAATTGTGGGCACTGAATGCGCCGCTGCTGCCTGACTTGGTAAAAGGTGTCTGTTGATGGGATGAGAAGTGAGAGGAAAACAAGAGACATGCTCAGCTCTTGTCTTCTCCAGATTTGGGTGGGGGGGATTGGCTCCATGCCGGCTCCACGTATTATTCCTGATAATTTTATAATGGTTCCCATTTGACTCCTGGAGATGCACCTGACACATAGTAGGTGTCCAATATATCTCCGTTGAATGGATGAAAGAAGAAATGAATGAAGACTGGCCAGAAGCCACCAAAAGAATCATAGCACCAGAAGAAACGAAAAGCAAGAGAAGTCCTGTGTGAGGCTCCATCCCTTGGTTTCAGCTCGAATTCTCCTGGATGAACTGTCCCTTTCCTCCCAGTCTTCTCCAAAGCACCACAAGCTTCATCACCCTTAGAGAACCTAAGGGGAATGCTCAGAGAGGGGAGTGAGCTTTCCGGAATGGTTCCGAGGTGGAGGCATGGCAGACAGACTTGCCAAGACAGATATGCCAAGAGGTGTGAAGATATAGGAGGAAGGAGAGTCTTTTCCTGGCCAGGCTGAGCAGCAGGAACCAGGAAGGAAATTGACAGCTGCCCAGGGGTGAAGCCAGAGCGGTGGGTGGACTTGATCTCAAAGCCTTTGGGAGTGGTCCTGGAGCTCAGTGGCCTTCAGACGTGTGTCTCTGTAGCCTGTGACTTTGGCAGGCGCTGCGAGGCTAATGGTGTCTCAGGTTGGCATGCCGATGTGTCTCAGATTGGTCTATGTGACTTCAAGTCTTAGGTGGAAAGAGATGCTATTTGTTATTGGAGCCCGGATGAAGAAGTATGTCTTATTAGTCCTAACTAAGAGACCACAGTTGAAGCTCAGGTCTGCTTCCTGAAGAGAATATAAATGATTCCTTTGTGGTTACCTTTTAGGAACTGGGCATATCTAATGCATGTCTTCAGAACATTTATGTTATTTGATCTAGTTTGAGTCACTGATTCACTTCGTGGTATTTCCCCCATATTTTATGGAGGTTTGGGGATCGATTTCATAATGATAATGTGTTCATTTGGGGCCCGTAGATTTTTGTGGAAACCTTGAGCCCCAAAATGTCTCCCATTCATCCTAGGGAATTTAGATTACTTTGTTGAGCAGAAAGGACTGAGGAATTCCCAGTGACATGTGGCCTTGACCTCCCAACTTCCTTAGCTGTTGACTATATCTTTAGTCTGAGAAAGTAAATGGGTGGCCCTTGAATTAGAGAGATTCTGAATAGCCAAGTGGCATATCCGATCTGTAACACAAATGTGTTGCACTTTTGTTCCGTTTCTCTGCATCTTCACCCTTTCTGCCCCCACTTGCATTTTCCTGCCAGCTGGGACTCACCTTAGTTTCTTGAGCCTGGGAGATAGGGATGTTGCTTAAGCGTTCTTCTGAGGACAGAAGAGAGACATCCTGAACAGGTCACTCCCTTTTTCAGTGTTACCTGTAGGAAATCTGGAGTGATCCTCAGGCCAGGTCCCAGCACACAGCTGTGTGAAGCCAGGCCTAGTCACAGCGTGCAACACCTAGATCATACATGTGATACCTGGCCTTCACCCAGAGACCTCTGACAAACACAGCTTTCAGAAGCCCGATCACGCATATGATCAGCAACAAGTTGTTGCTCCCAGCCACAGCACCCCAGCCCCCACCCTGGCCTCAGAAGATTTTTTGAGACTTCTGAGCTCCACAGTCTACTGTCAGGAACTTCTGAGAGTCCCTCTTAGCGTCTATCCCCTAGGCAGCACCCACACTTTTGTAGTAATTTATGAAAATGTTGGTCATTTTAAAGCATCAGGCAAAATCATTTTTATCACCGGGGAGCTCACCAAGGTCTTTGAAGTCATTTAGGATAGGAAAAAAAAATTGGTTTGGGTCCCCGAGTTGCCAGGTAAGGAAACAGCTCTGTGTGGCCTTCGCTTTGGGTCAGTGTGGTATCTGTTCTGTGTCTTCTTGGAGCTCGCCATCTTGGAGTGCTAAGCGGTCGTCAGGATCCTGTCCCGTTATCAGTGAGATTCAAGTCACATGCTCCCAGCCTTCCAGAATCAAGCACAGTTGCTGGGGGGATGGACTGTGTCCAAACGGGCTTCTCCAGAGAGTCAGGGGGTAGGCAGAAGGAGGGCGTGGTGTCTCTTGTGTACCTTTTACCAAGTCGAAGCAGCCATCTTCTCACTGCTCGGACTGCAGGGGAAGCTGGAGGCTGGGTAGTCCACACTCGCTTGGCTCTGTTTGATGGGTGGGATATCCTCTTCCTGGGTGGTAGGATGGCATGTACCTTTGCTACCATCCGCTTCTAAATCCAGAGCTAATTTATGTAAGACCCCACTGAAAAGGTCTCCTTACAAAGAGTTCTTCCCACCGTGTGTGGTCCAGTGGCCAGACCCCCATCCACGGAGGGAGCCACGTCTCCTTGTTGTCACCCCCCAGCAAGGCCAGCCCCAGAGGCATGTGTCGAGACTTCCTAACAGGAGGACTGCTGTGTTTTCTGTGGGTGTCTCCACTTCGGGGCGTTTCCCCACTTCCTCACACCCTGGTTTTCCTTCCTAGGAGAGAAGAGGTTGCAGAGGGAGAAGTGTGAGCAGGCTCTGGATAACCCAGAAGACCTGAGGGTTCCCATTCAGCTCCCTGTGTTGAGACAGGGCAAAAGTCCCTACAAGCGTGGCTTTGATGAGGGGGATACGCACCCCCAGGCGAAGAAGAAGAAAATAGACCTCATTTTCAAGGACGTGCTGGAGGCCTCGTTGGAATCGGCCAAGGTGGAGGCCCACCAGCTGGCGCTCAGCACCTCCTTGGTCATCAGGAAAGTCCCCAAGTATCAGGACGACACGTACGGCCGGTGCGCCATGACCGTGTCACACGGTGTGCAGAATGTCAGCCGGACCCAGGGGGAAGGGGACTGGAAGATCCCCCAAGGGGCTTCCAAGGAGCCAGGCCCGCTGGAGGATGAGGAAGAAGAGCCTTCATCCTTCAAGGCTGACAGTCCCGCCGAGGCCTCCCTTGCATCTGACCCTCACGAGCTGCCCACCACCTCCTTTTGCCCTAACTGTATTCGCCTGAAGAAGAAGGTCCGGGAACTGCAGGCAGAACTAGACATGCTTAAGTCTGGCAAGCTGCCTGAGCCCCCCGCCCTGCCAGCACAGGTACTGGAGCTCCCAGAGTTCTCAGACCCGGCAGGTAAGTTGGTATGGATGAGATGGTGGTCGGAGGGAAGACACACAGCGGGCAGTGTGCGGGGTGGCCTATTGCCATGCCTGCGGGGAGCTGAGGAGCGGCAGGCAGAGGGGGCCCCGCGGGCACCCGCCGGGCCCCTCTGCAGAAGCCGTAGGACACTCATGCCTGGCTCTTGTATCCTCCTCGTCAATAAAGGAAGTTCCGCTGCAGGAGGGGTGTGTGCTGTCTTCTTGACCCGTTGCCTTTCTCTGGTGGTCCTGCCGGTGTCTTACCCCGAAGCTTGACTTCTGAAACGACTCCCTCTCTCTCTCTCTCTCCCCATCCTAAGCAGGGGCTCTCCAGGGGTAGTAGTTCTCGCGGTCATCCAGAACTTATTGTGGGAACACAGCTTCGTCCTTCTCTTCCCGGGTGTCTGTTTCTGCCTGTTTTAGAAGGATGGGGAGCCAGGGCATTCAGCTGCCTGCCTTTGACCTTCCTTTCCTGTCGGCCGCCTGCATCTTTCAGAGTCAGCTGACAAGTCGGAATGTTTTCCAGCCCTCATCTTCAGCGGAGTTAGAGTATTTCCATAGTGCTTCCTATTTGCACCACATCCCTTAGCTCAGAATGATGTGTCTCGGATATTTAAAGCAGGCATCTTAACTAAACCGCATTTTGATCAGAAGCCACTTGTCCTGCATCTGAGGGTAGTGGGTGGCCCCCTCAGTGGGATAGATGAGCCCCACGTCTTCGCTAGGGAACTTGGGGATGTTAGATGTGCTTTGGTCCTCCATCAGACCTGCTCGTCTAGCCGTGCTGTGGGGTTGGACATTTCAACGCCCCCAGCCCCCACAAGTGGAGGGTGAGGCTAGGCGGCCTGGAGCGTGGAGGCCGCCCAGCCTCACCCACGAGAAGGGGGCGCGTGCGTGGATGGCTAGAGTGGAGCTAAAGACATTCTGGGCTGTTGTGGAAATTGGCCTCTGTTTCATGCCGTGTGGCTTCTTCTGCTCTTGGGGCAGCATCTCCCGTTGGGTGTGGAAGAGTCTGATCTTTCCACCCGGCGTACATGTGCCTTTCCCATTTGTCTTCCAGCCTCTGAGAGCCTGGTCTCCGGCCCCGCCATCATGGAGGACGACGACCAGGAGGTGGATTCGGCGGATGAATCTGTCTCCAACGACATGATGACGGCGGCCGACGAGCCCTCCAAGATGTCCTCTGCCACCGGGCGCCGCATCCGGCGCTTCAAGCAGGAGTGGCTGAAAAAGTTCTGGTTCCTGCGGTACTCCCCGACCCTGAACGAGATGTGGTGCCACGTGTGCCGCCAGTACACCGTGCAGTCATCCCGCACCTCGGCCTTCATCATCGGCTCCAAGCAGTTCAAGATCCACACCATCAAGCTGCACAGCCAGAGCAACCTGCACAAGAAGTGCCTGCAGCTCTACAAGCTCCGCATGCACCCCGAGAAGACGGAGGAGATGTGCCGCAACATGACCCTGCTCTTCAACACGGCCTACCACCTGGCCCTGGAGGGCAAGCCCTACCTGGACTTCCGCCCCCTGGCCGAGCTCCTGCGCAAGTGCGAGCTCAAGGTGGTGGACCAGTACATGAACGAGGGCGACTGCCAGATCCTCATCCACCACATCGCCCGGGCGCTGCGGGAGGACCTGGTGGAGCGCATCCGTCAGTCGCCCTGCCTCAGCATCATCCTGGACGGGCAGAGCGACGACCTGCTGGCTGACACGGTGGCCGTCTACGTCCAGTACACCAGCAGCGACGGCCCCCCAGCCACGGAGTTCCTGTCCCTGCAGGAGCTGGGCTTCTCCAGCACCGAGAGCTATCTCCAGGCGCTCGACCGCGCCTTTTCCGCCTTGGGCATCCGCTTGCAGGACGAAAAGCCCACCGTGGGCTTGGGCGTCGACGGCGCCAACGTCACAGCCAGCCTGCGGGCCAGCATGTTCATGACCATCCGCAAGACGCTGCCCTGGCTGCTCTGCCTGCCCTTCATGGTGCACCGGCCCCACCTGGAGATCCTGGACGCCATCAGCGGCAAGGAGCTGCCCTGCCTGGAGGAGCTGGAAAACAACCTGAAGCAGCTGCTCAGCTTCTACCGCTACTCCCCGCGCCTCATGTGCGAGCTGCGCTCCACGGCCTCCACCCTGTGCGAGGAGACGGAGTTCCTGGGGGACATCCGGGCCGTCCGCTGGATCATTGGCGAGCAGAACGTCCTCAACGCCCTCATCAAGGACTACCTGGAGGTGGTGGCCCACCTCAAGGACGTCAGCAGCCAGACCCAGCGGGCGGACGCCTCGGCCATCGCCCTGGCCCTGCTGCAGTTCCTCATGGACTACCAGTCCATCAAGCTCATCTACTTCCTCTTGGACGTGATCGCGGTACTCTCCCGCCTGGCCTACGTCTTCCAGGGCGAGTACCTGCTCGTGTCCCAGGTGGACGACAAGATTGAGGAAGCCATTCAGGAGATCAGCCGCCTGGCCGACTCCCCGGGGGAATACCTGCAGGAGTTTGAGGAGAATTTCCGAGAAAGCTTCAACGGCATCGCCATGAAGAACCTGCGGGTGGCCGAAGCCAAGTTCCAGTCCATCAGGGAGAAGATCTGCCAGAAGACGCAAGTGATCCTGGCCCAGAGGTTCGACTCCCGCAGCCGGATCTTCGTGAAGGCCTGCCAGGTGTTCGACCTGGCCTCCTGGCCTCGGAGCAGCGAGGAGCTTGTGAGCTATGGCAAAGAGGATATGGTTCAGATCTTTGACCACCTCGAGGCCATCCCCACCTTCTCCCGGGACATCTGCAGGGAAGGATTGGATCCCCGGGGGAGTCTCCTGATGGAGTGGCGGGAACTCAAGGCCGATTACTATACCAAAAACGGCTTCAAAGACCTGATCGGCCACATCTGCAAGTACAAACAGAGGTTTCCGCTCTTGAACAAGATCATCCAGGTCCTTAAAGTTCTCCCCACGTCCACCGCTTGCTGCGAGAAAGGTCGCAACGCCCTCCAGCGAGTGCGCAAGAACCACCGCTCCCGGCTGACCTTGGAGCAACTCAGTGACCTGCTGACCATCGCAGTGAATGGACCACCGATTGCCAGCTTTGATGCCAAGCGAGCGCTGGACAGCTGGTTTGAGGAGAAATCTGGCAACAGTTACACACTGTCAGCGGAGGTTCTCAGCAGGATGTCTGCGCTGGAGCAAAAGCCGGTGCTGCAGACCGTGGACCACGGGTCCGAGTTATACCCGGACATCTAAGGAGCCGGCGCTGCAGAGGTCACTAAGCTGTTGAATATTTTTTTAATCTATACTCATAAGCTTTGATATATTATATAAATATATATTATATTATATATATATATATATAAACCCACACTGAAAATTTTTAAAAGCCAAGGTGACACGTCCACCAGAAGCTACTGGGAGCTTTCGGAGAGGAATCATGCCGGAAACTGACTCTCATCTACAACATTTGGCAGCTGCGACGTAAGTGGCAACTCACTTCCACTCACAGAAGCATGGGCCGGGGCCACACGTGTTCCCGCCTAACGGTCAACCAACCGCATAAGCTAAAATGACGGGTCTCTGTCATCACCCTTAGGTAGCAATTTTCGTTTGTGTCTTCTTTGGGGGGGTGGCGGGGGGTGGGTTTGCGATCTTGCCTTTCTTTTCGTCTCTGGTTTTGGGGTGGGACCCCCCCAGGTCTCTCCACTCACAGGATCTCTGACGCCGTCTCTGTTTCCTGACAGGGGAGGTTGGGTCTCAGCTCACCATGTTTGACTTTCACCCACCACTCCCACCTGCATCGCCTCTCCCATCCCCGGGCTGTCAGTTCCCTGTTCCCTGGCCCCCAGGTCCTAAAGATATTAACCTGTTGTACTGAAGGCAAGATTACCTTATCACCGAGCTGGAAATCCTGGGGAGGGGGGAGGGGCTGAGCGTTTGGCATTCCTGTTTTCACATGGTGTGGGATAAAATAATATAATTCCATTTGGATCCAGGGCTATTGGGGGCATGAAGAGCCCAGAAGTCCAGACCCCGAGGGTAGCGACTTTTGACTAAAAATGGAAAGTATTCAATTGACATGAATTATTTATACTCTGTCCTTATAATCATCGAATGTGTTGGGGGTATTTTCTTTTCCCTATAATAATCAAGAAATGCCTGCTACAGTTCAGTGGCAGCAGGTGTCAATGCAAGTCAGACCCGGGTGATGCAGACTCAGACAGGAGTGGCGAGAGATGTCCCCGCTCCTGCAGTGAGGCTGATACACCTGCCAGCCTGCCTGGAAGGCTGTGGGAAACTGGGAATGAATCCGTACCTGTGAACACTTCCTTTTTTGAACAGGGTAGAGATGTCCTAAAGAAAAGGAGTACACGAGATAAGACAGGACTCTCAAGGCATCAGCCTACACACAGACACACACACATACACATGCATACACGCACACACACATACACAATACCACGATATAAGCTTTAGAAGTAGCCACTTGCCTGCTCCCGGGGCAAGTAGCAGTTTTAAGCTAGGAGTCTGATCAATGCTCTTTCGTTCATTTAACTACCGGTATACCTCGCAAGGGAGTTTTAAAACAATGTGCGTGAGCTGTTAAAACTTCTGTTCATGTGTCCACCTCTGGTTTATGCATACTTGATTATGCAGAGATCCTCCGTCATGAAGGCAGGTCCTATTGGGGGGAGGGTGGGACCGCTCCATGGTCCCTGGTCAGTTCTTCAGAGGGCTAACCCTCTCAGTTGGCAGGGTGGGCAAAGGACTGTGTGAGCTGGCCCCAAGCAAGGCCCCACATCCCCAACCTGCTGGGCTCAGACATTTTAAGACTGTGGTGGCTTCCTTCCTTCATGGTTTAATTCATCTCTGAGCCCTCGTGCCACCATTGAAAATCATAGTGGAAACGTCATCAACACTGAACATGCCACTCCCCCTTCCTCATCCTGCCACTTACCTTCACATCCCCACAGGTCCCTCCCCCACCCCCATGGTCTTGGTGCTAAGAGAACTTTAGAATCATTGCTGCTAGTCAATAGCTTTTCATTATATAAATATATTATATATATATTATATTATTTTTGAAACTTTGTTTTCCACAGTGATGTAGCATGTTCAAAAACAAAAATCAAACACACAAAAAAACTGGTTTTCTCTGACTGCCCCACTGCCAGGCCTCATATGCTGCCTTCTTCAACAAATCAATGCACCCCTGCCTGGTACCACTTGCCCCTCCCCGCCTCCCCCCGCCCCTGTCCAATAGGAGCATTTGCAGGAAGTCTGAGGAAAGGTTCAGGGCCTTCCTGATACGCTGGCCTGCCCAGCCTCTCTTTCGCTGTATCTGCTGGTCACCCACACCCATGGGACCAATGTGGAACTGTGGTCCAGTGGGCAGTGGGGTGCTGTGGCCAACCCCAGAGCTCCGCCGTTCCCTCCCGGACATCCTCTCCGCTGCACGCATGCACCCCGTGTCCGTAGGAGCTTTCTTTGAACGTCACTGCAAACTAAGATGGGTCAAGGGCAGAGGTGACTGGCTAGGTGGGCTTTGATGGGGAGGCAGAAACAGTCAAGGGGGATCCTTTCTTCGAGCCAACAGTTGCCTTACACCTTCCCTTTCTCCCTCTGCTTCTCCCCACATGCTTCATTGGGGCCCTCTGCTGGGAGCTGTCCCCTAGTCCGCTCATTGGAACCCAGGAATCTTTGATGTCTGCCTGAGCCCCTGTCAGGGCTATGCCTGTTTCCTCCCGAGACCCCATGGCCAAAATCAACTCAAACCTTTAACTGGGGGGAAAGCAAGGTCTGTGGCCAGTGCCCCTCTCTCTGGAAAAAGTGAGACATCCATGTGGGTCTCTGGGCTGGAACTAGTGCCAGCTGCTGCCAGCATCATGGGAGGGCAGGCTCCATGGCGGGGCGGGGGGGGGGGGGGCTTGAATTCTGTGCTGAATGCAGCCAGGCCTGGGTCATGTAGGACACTGTTGGTCACTTGACTTGGGACAGAGAGGAAGCAGGGGACAATTTGTGTGACACACCACTGCAGTTTACCTAGGTTCTGCTCTCAGCCCTGGTGTTCCCAGGAGGTTCAGAGCATCTGCCATTTGAATTCGGCAAGAGGCTTCTTGAGGACCTTTGGGTGGACGCGCACTCTCGGGGTCTAGTGTAGGGAGCGCCATGCTCGGCCAGCCTCGGCCGATGGGCGGGAAGAGTCGTGGCAGGCGGTGCTAGTGCCACAAAGACAGTTGCTTCAGACCAGACAGCGCTGTGACTCCACCCCTGACTTAGGAGAACAGCCTGGGGTAGCAGGAAATGTCTTTCTCTAGGGTCGAGAGGTGTTCCAGTTGGCTTGACTGGTTTTAGTGACTCTTCAGCTCAAGGAAATGAGGGACATGAGGTCGGGCTGGTGGCCAGTTGGGCCACACTGATACATTGCAGACCTTGCAGCCAGATTGGGGTGAAATGGCCTGTTTTTCCTCAATAGAGGAAAAAGGACCCTACTGTGTTGTAGCTATGTAGCCCAAGGGCGGCCCAGCCGTGTTGGCAACTCTTGCCAGGTCAGGATCCCCGGTCGGGCCTGCCTAGCTGAACGCAAGTCCAGGCTGCCCAAATGCCAGCAGCGTTTTTAGTCAGTTTGTTTTGTTTTCTGTTTCATGACTGCCTGTAACCCCCACAGTGCTGGACAGACCCATCTCCTCGTACGCGGGCATGGGAAAGGGGCCGTGTGGGAGCTCCGGGCTCCCTGCAGCTGTGGCGGTGAATCCCAGGTCCAGGCCCTGCTCTGCGTTTCTCTGCTGGTCATCTCACCGAGCCTGCTCCCCTTGACTTGCTTACGTCACCCCTTTAGTTTGGAGGAAGGACCTTATTTACGGTAATGCTGAAATGTTCCCCACGTGTTCGGAAGGGACACCGAGAAGGAAAAGCCTGCAGCGTGCTGAGAGGGCCGCGGGAGAAGGAGATCGCTGGAGGTTGCCCAGCCGGCTGGGGCCCGGCCTGTGTTAGCCCTAGGAGGTCCGGGAGGTGGCTTGGGGTGGAAATGGAGTTGCAGATTCCTCCCCTTCCTTTGTCTTCTCAGCTCCTCTAGGAATAGTTGTTCTGCATCTAGATCCGGATGGTCTGGGTTGATTTCCAGGTAGAATTTGCACGTTCTATTGGCTGGACAACCAGTTGGGGTAGAAGACTGCAGCCTTGTTCTGCCGTCTCCCCTTCAAGCAGCAGGCCTCGCCAGGCTGGTCCCGGGCAGCCTGAGCAGGGAGGGCAGGTCTCCTGAACCCAGCAAGGCGTGTTTGGAGGGTAGGGCAGCTTGAGGTAGTCCAGTTCCAGGCAAGACCCCTGCATCTTAGGAGGTGCCTGTCAGGGGCTCGGGGTCGAATTCCCCCTCCACTCTGGAGGGGGGAAGATTATGTCAGAAGACACACAGGGTCCCCCTGCTGGAGGGAGACCCTTCTCTTGCCGTCTGTTGACAGGGTGCTCTAGCTGAGTGGATGGAGCGCCCCTTACTCCCCCCCTGAGATTTTAAGGAGCCTTTAAGGTAATCTTTGTGTGTGAGCCAGAGGGAGAAAAAGTGCCCTTTGGGGAGGAAAATGGTACGGCCCTCCTCTTCCATCTGGCTCCCCCCACCCACCCTCATCCCTTCAAGTAATATCACCCTGGAAATACCTATGCAATCCAGTCTCCCCAGGAGAGTGCATGGAAGCAGGGGTGTGTGCAGTGTAGAATACAAATGCTACAGCATATATATTGTATATATGGACATATACAGTACGTATACACACAGAGTATGAGATTAAATCACGTCTATATATCTATAAATAATATCCTATATATTTATACATTTCTATGTTTTAAATAGATATAAAATAGAGTCTATAGAGAGCTGGGAGAGCAATGGGAAAGCCGTCGCTGTGATGTGCGAAGAGGGAGGAGGCCGAGCCTTGGCGGGGGCGGGGGAGGGCAGGCAGCATGGGAACCCAGCAAGTGGGCTTCACTGGGAGTGGGGCCTCCCACCCCATGTTGGGGAGCAGAGGAATTGGGTCCCGGCGCTCTCTGTGCACTTTCTCTCCTTTATCCCAGGCTTGGCCTGAGGTTGGAAGGAGATACTCATCCGCTGAGCTCCAGCTGAAATGCCCCCTCCTGAAAGCTACGCTTAGGTGGTCACTGATGCTGCGTGGCAGTAGAATGTGGTCTCCGGGCCCTGGTGGTGGAACCACGGCACAATTTCCTCAAGTACCCTCCCCTCCAGGAACGAGTGGCATCTGTGGAGATACAGAAGGTGCAAATTGGAAGGAAAGATGCCACCCTCCATGCTCCAATGTCTCTGCTGCCCCCTAGAGGCCAAGCCTCTGCAGTCCAGCCCCTCTGGCCTCCTTGCCTCCCGCCATCTCTGCCTGCCAGGGCCCCAGAGAGGTGAATCCCCAGCCCACGCTGCCCGCCTTCCAGAGGTTTTTTTCCCTGGACGGAGCAGAGGGCATCTGCTCACAGGGAAGGGCAGGGGACGCATATCTGCACACTCATAAATTCAGTGGCAACTCAAGTTCAGAAGCAGGGCTTCGGCCCGGCCCACTTTGCACAGCTGCTGCTGCTGGCTGTACTCAGGACAACTCTCTCCCCCTGCACGGAGGCCTGGTGCCTCCCGCACCGCACTGTACAGGCAGGTTTAGTTCACATACACTGTTCTGATTCTGTGACTTGAGGCAGAGGCCAAGCCAGATGCCTCAAGCGTGTCTATTTCCACTGGGAAGGGCGCCTTTCTCAGCCGCCCCCGCTCCCACTCTGCGCCCTGAGCCGGCGGGCATGCCCTGCGGGCCGAGGGAGCACCGGTGCAGCTGGCAGCATGACGGGGGGCTTGTGCAGCCCTGACGGAATCAGAAGTCCGTTTCACTTCCAGGTTTCTCTCTGTTGTCCTTTCCCCTGGGGTTGGAGGAGGAGAGGGGAATGGGGCCACCGTGACAGGAGGCAGAGGGAGTGGTGCACTCCGCTCTCCAGGTCAGCCTCTGCCTCATGAGCCTCCAAAGGCGCCTCTCCCCTGCCTCCCCCAATGTCCTGTCCTCTTCCCCACCATCCTACCAGCGTACCTCAGTCTCTAGCAGGCCCACCCTTTACCTACGGTCAGGGCCAGGGCTGCCCTGCCAGTGTCACCTCAACCCTCCACGTCAGCCTGGGTCTCCTCCGGCCGCAGCTGGCTGCCAGCCGGGTCTTGGAACACCCTTCAGCACCTGGCTCAGGAGAGACCAGGCCTGGCCCAAGCCTTCCTCCCGCTGCGGCGGGCAGACCCCGGCAGGGCATGGGCATTCATTCCCCGGGTAGCAACCCCACATGCACTGTACCTCAGAGAGAGAGAGCACTTCAGGGGCACGGGGGCACAGCCCTCCGTCCAGGAGGCAGCCGGTGGCAGCACTGCTCACAGAAAGACAAGGACCAGGCTGCCCTCGGGCACCCCTCCGTCTTCACTTTAGTCTCTCTAGTTCGGTCTTTTCCAGCCCCTGTCTCTCCTCCTCTCCTCCACCACCACGCTGCTGAACCGTTTTCGTTTCAACCACAAAGGAAAAATAAAGTGGGGTGGGGGCAGACCCAGGAGTCTATTACCACGTGCATATTAATATGTTAATACTTTCTTTGTAAAGGAAAAAAAAAACTCTTGATATTATTATTTTGCAGACTACGCTTTATAGTTCCTGTGTGACGGGGCCTAGAACACTGGATACAAATAGAGCTATGTTGGTTTATCATAGTATGTACGCGGAAACTTTCCTTTTATCATATTATCCTTGTAATGTAAGAAGATTGTTAATAAAAGCATTTAAATTTACTCACCCTGGTAGAATCTCTGCCTTCTTCCCTCTAGCCTGGGCCTGTGGTAGAGGTGACTCTCCACAGCTTTGGGGTCAGATCAGGAGCTTGCCTGCTTGGAAAGGACTAGAAAAAAGATCTTCAAAGCCCCTCCCACTATTCTCACTTACCCCCACCCCCATTCGAGACCACTTCTAGCAGGTAACTACATTGCCTCCTACCCACCAGCCCCAGAGGAAGCGTATGGAAACGATTTCACACACATATATGGGGCCCCTCAAGAATCTCTGAGGAAACACGGTTATTGCAGAGAAAAGCTGTCCGCCTTTTAGCTGCCTTGCATGGGTCTGAACTTGCAGCTTGCATTCCTGGGAAGGGGTCTTTCCTTCCCCCATCATTTGTTAAGGGTGTTGGTTTGGGGGTGGTGATGTTGTGTCCAAATGGTTTCTGAAAGAAGAGTAAAGGTACGTAAAGGCATAGATAAGGCCGGGCACGGTGGCTCGTGCCTGTAAGCTTCAGCCTATGAAGCGGTGGGGGCTAAGGATCGCAGTTCGAGTCCCGCCTGGGTCCCGTAGCGAGACCTAGTTCCAAAAAAACAGTTGGGCATGGTGACGCGCGCCTGTAATCCCAGCTACCTGGGAAGCTGAGGCTGGGGACTGCTTGAGTCTGTGGTACCCCGGGCAACGAGAGCCTGCGGTTCCACAGGCAAAAATAGGGAGACCTAGTCTCAAAAAAAAAGGCATAGATAAGCATGTTTTTTGGTTTTTGTTTCCTTCAAAGGTGCTAAGCCTTTCTCGCTCACCCAATAACCATTCAGGGACCTTCCTTCTTCCCCTTTCTGCCTTCTTGGTGCCCTAGAGGGGCCCCTGGCCGTCCCTTAGTTGGTCACTGAGGGGTTCACTGATTTGAAAGATGCTCTAAAGTCCCCATGGAATGTTCCAGCTCTCTCTCATTTTTTTTTTAACCAGAGGAGGAGGGAACAGGTAAGGAAGGAGCAAAGGGGTGTTGTTCACTGTCCACATCTAACCAGCTCCAGTGGCGAGGGTTTGCCCTGTCCCCTGCTGGGCATTTGGATTTGACCCACACTTGCAGCCATATCTGGAATATGCTAATGATTTTTATCACTAGGAAGCAAGTATAAGAAAGCTCCTCCATCTCCACTTGCTCAGGACGTCTGTCTGTCTGCCCAAAGCAGAACTTGGAGAATGTGGTACCATGGAGAGATCTAGACCTTCTGTTACCCGGCAATGAGGAGCACTAAAACTGGTCAAGAACCGTGTCCAAATAGTTTGCCAGTCACCGAGTTCTTCTTCTTTTTTTTTTTTTTTAAGCTAGGTCTTGCTATGTTGCCCAGGGTAGTCCCGATCCCACGGACTCAAGCTGTCCCCAGTCTCAGCCTCCCAGGTAGCTGGGATTACAGGTGCCTGCCACTGCACCTAGCTGCTTTTTCGAGACCAGGTCTCACTATGTTGCTCAGGGGTAGTCTTGAACCTACGAACTCATGCAATCCCAGGCTTCTTGCCTCCAAGTGCTTGGACTACAGGCACGTGCCACCACACCCAGCTTAGTCACCAAGTTCTTCACCTGCATGCACAATTGCAAGACCACTTGGGTTCCAGGAAGAACAATAACGAAGTTACTTAACAAAAAGGGAAGACAAAGAGTTACTGAGGCCAGTTTTCTCACCCCAGATATTGTCCACTGTTTAGAACTCCTTAACTGAAGAACCAAGATGGCGTCTTCTCACCACTGAAGACCAAGGACATGTATCCCAAACAAAAGAGCCAAGATGGCGCCTTCCAGCCACTGAATACCCGAAATACATATTTCAAACAAAAGGCTAGAAACAGCAGTCTTCAGCAATCTTTGCCTCTCCACATTTCCTGGAGGCCAGCAACGACAGTCTGAAATATTAACATAGTGGGAATGGAATGGCTGACCCTCAAAATGGCTGACCTCAAAAACTGCTCCTGAAATCTCTGCACCTGAAATTGTTGAACCGTGGGGAGCTCCTTCTGCAGTTCCTTATATCTCTATCAGAGTCTCCACCTGCTGCCAATTCTTTCTTGGCATCTCTCCCCTGAGGCATTCATCCTCACTCACACACACACACACCCCAGGGGCACTCAGCCTTGTCTTCAGTTCCCCTTACACTTCTTCCCCAACTTTTCTCCCCAAGGTTCAGAGAGAAGACTCAGGAGACTAGTAGACTTAAGAAGACCGGAGGGGGCTTCTCTAGAGCCATTTTTTGATAACAGATCCAGTCCTCCATCCTTTCTGCAATATGTTCCCTCCCCACCCTCAAGGTTCCCCATTGCCCTTGGAATTCAATCCAAAGTTCCGGTCATGACACGTCAGCCCTGTCTGATCCATGTCCTGCATCATCTCATGTTCTCTACCCGATGCTCCAGCCTCACAGGTCTCCTCTCTGTTCCTCCAGGACCCCTTTTCTAGCTCAGGACCCCTGGTACCCCATGCCTGCTACCTGACTTAGCTTTTCCCAAGATGCTTAGCTTTTCCCAAGATGGCCACCTGATGAAATTCTATCATTTAGGTGTCAGCTAAAATGCTACCTCAGAGAGGTTTTTCTTGGCTACCACCTTTGGGTTCTAGCCATTGTTCCTCCTGGTATTTTCCTTCACCCCATATACCTCAGTTAGCTGCTCTCTATGAAGGTGTGTGTGCGTGTGAGTGCCCTGTGTCTGGTCTTCCACTGCGCATACACAAAAGAATCCCTTGTAAAGCCCACTCCTCAGTGCCCCAGTGTGTGGGCTCTGTAGCATAAAGCGCAGAGTCAGTGTTACTAAAGGAATGAATGAAAGTCTTTACGCAGCATCTGATGAAAGGTCATTCCAGGTGATCCTGTTCCATCACATTCCTCCACTTCCACTGACCCCAGCTCAGTTTCCTTGATGACCCCCGGGTACAACTGCCCCTGATGCAGCCTCCTCACTGTGCAAAACTGGAGGCTGTCCCTGAGGTGCTTATACGTTCTCTTCCACTCCAATTCTCTTGTCTCTTGGATAATGTCCTACCCAATCCAAGCAGACAACCCCAACTCCATCAGGGAACTTTTCTGGGTCCCTCCCATGGGGCACTCCTCTGAATTTATGGTTACAGGCAACATTTTGAAGCCACAGCTGATGCATAAATTCTCTTATCAATAAAGACCCTTGGATACTGACTGTGTGCCAGAGCCTGGATTTGGGGTTTAGAATATACAAGATTCACACTCCCCTTCCACTTCTGACAAGAGCTTCAGCACCTCATGGATCCACACCAGTGTCTCGGGGCCTCACACACACACTACTGGGTTACCGCCTCCTGACTGACATTATCATTATTGTTCTCTCTGGGTCAGAAAGAAATGGTGCAAGGAAGTGTTGGGGTTTCCCAGCTCTTTAATTCAGGTTTCTGGGGCGACCTGTGTGAGGGGTTGCCTGTGACTTTTCACACAGTGCCCAGCCCTTGACAGCAGGTATAGGTGGCTCTGCTGGAATGGGAACCCCCTTTTCCTTCTCAGCCTAGAGAGGATCCTCCAGGCACTTTCTTCTTCAACAGCCATCTCACCTGGCTCTTGACTGAAGAGGAGCCACCTTGAGGTTCTATTCGTTTGTTTGATTTGGGCTGGAAGAACAGGTTTCAGGTTTCTCTTTGCATGCCCTGGTTTGAATCCCTGGGTTTCTGAAACAGGATTTCTGCCATCAATCCCACTTGCCACCAGGCTGCCCTGAAGCACCAAGAAGTTGTGGAACTGGGGCAGGAAGCCAGGTCCCAGCCTTGCAGAGATGAGCCTCCACCCAGCTGGAAACAAGCCACCACAGGGCCCTGGTCATGTGGTGTCCAAAAACTATATGCGTTTCCATGGCAATACCTGGCTCCCAGCCCCAAGACTGGCTTCCTCCCACCAGGTAGGCGCCTGCTTCCATTTCCGGTTTGGGGAAGCTTCTGTAGCCCCCACCAAGGACCATCTGTGCTGGCTCACCTGCATGGGAGGAGAACAAGGCAGAGAACATACCACCCCCACCCATCCACAGCCACATCCTGTGGCTTTAACCTTGCCAGGCGTCTTGCGCTGGGAGGCAGACAGAACAGATGCTGGGGCTCCAAGCTCCTGAAAGGTGTTGTTTCCAATCGGATCTAGGAAGATAGAAACTCTTAGGTGGAAAATTACCACCGCTCCATTAGAATCCAAGCAAATGAGAAGAGGCTGACTCAGAGCTTCAGGTGACATTGTATGTTTTCCTGAGCAGTGGGTAACTGTCAGGAGATACGGGGGTGGGAGAGGGTTACCAGGCATGGGGCAAGGAAGACAGGCACACATGAACAAGAACTTCATTTATTTCATGCACCAGATTGGAGATGAAAGATACATATGAGGAGTATGCTGCTGCAATCTAGCCCACACAGGCACACAGTGTTGAAGCTAAAAAGGGCCTTAGCATCATTTGGCCTTTACCCATTTTACAGGAGTGTAAACTGAGACCCAGAGGCAAGTAACTAGCCCAGGGCTGTGAGGGTGGCCAGTGGCTAAGCCAGGCTGGATTGCAGTCTTCTTAGGAGCTTGCACACCAACGGTCTTGGGTGCATTGTCTGAGTGGGGGCAGAGTCTGTTGCTGAAGGCAGCTCAGTGGAAGGCTCTGGTGTCATGTGATGAATGAACTCTTCTTCCTGCCCCCATGCCCTGTGTCTCTTGTATGTTAGACTCACGCAGCTTAGATTAGATTCAGGTAACATGTGTTTTTTACGACCTGTGAAGCATAGTGTACATGCTATTTGGTCATGTGGACTAAGTCCCACTTCTATTTTATTATGAAAATAAAAATTGTCATTAAAATAGAGCAATGTCTGTATAAAACAGACATCAAGGCATCGTGTGGCTTTCTTTATGGATCATTTATGCTGCTTAAGAATCTTTGATTTAAATTTGATGTGACCGCTACATTTCTAAATGACTTTAAAATTGAGACCCTGCCTCTTGCTTAATGTGACTCTTTGTCCAGAGGCCAGGGCCACAGTGACCACCAGGAGGGCCTAGAGTGATAGGACAGTCACCGCCCCTGCTCATCACCACTGGCTGCTACACTGACTCTTTGAGTAGTGGGAGTATTTCTTTGGTGGATGCTAGAGAAAGAAGAATGTCTTGTTTCCACCTGATTTTTCTTCTCAAGATTAAAATCAAAGCTTGCAACTCTGGTTATCCTTAGCACCTCTGATTTAGTGATCAAGCACAGCCATCAAGGTGCATGCTGCCTGAACACTTGTGTCCACACACATGCACACAGAGTGCTCTGTGACACAGCCATTCAATCAACTTTTGGCAGGCATCTCAGAGAAAGTGGCACTAGGAGACATAAGAATATTCACAGCAGCATTTGCTATAACAAAAAGAAGAAATCGAAGTATACATCAACAGGAAGAGGAGACTGTGGCATAGTCACACGATGGAATATTATACAGCAATGAAAAGGAAAATCGTGCTATCACTCCTTATGTCTGTATGGATAAAGGTCAAAATTTTATTGTGGAGTCAAATGACAGTCATATATAGCTTAACAGCAGGGATGTATACTGAGAGAATCTCACCAGGTGATTATATTATTATGTGACCATCATAGATAGTTATGGCACAAATCTAAATACTCTAGCCCATCCTTGCCCAAGCTAGATGGGACAGCCAAGTGATCCCACCCTTGCACATGAAGCCTGTCATTAAGTGTAATGTCACTAGTATATGACTGCATGCAATGCATTTCAAATAAAGTCTGAAAAAACACAAAACATACTTTGTTGTGCTTAGAATTTACATACAGCAGTGGTAGAGGAATAAAGAAATGTTTGGGTAGTAAACTCCAAATTCAGGATGGATGAAGGGGTGAGAAACTTTCCACTGTACTTGAATGTATCAAGTTTCATTAAATTTCATGAAACTTGAATGTATCAAGTTTCAATAGTTTATAAGCCCTGTTCAAAAATTTTTTAGCATATTGTATGCCCAAGATATTGAGTAGAAGGGAAAAAAAAAAAACACACCAGACAGTTGACCCTGTTGGAAATGATTTATTTACCACTGGATGGTTTTGCTCCAATGTGTGACACCAGACACAACTACAATGTCTCATGCGTCTTTTTGTGCTTCGGTTCATGATTATAAAACAAACACACACACACATACCTAGCAAATTGACAATGGAAAACACGGGTGGCATAAACAAATCACAAGGACGAAGTCTCTCTTTGGGTGGTCTCCACCTCGATTTGGCTTGGGCTACAGCTACTGCCACCCTGGACTCCTTTGCACCTCAAAGGAATAACCCCTGAAAACTGTCTTCCCATCTTGTGCTCTCCACACTGTCATTGGGGGGCAATCTTTCACTTGACCTACACCAAGAGTAGTATCTCAAATTGAAAAGGATGGAACGGGGCAAGGTCTTGATCCATAGGCACTGAACAAATATTGATTTGATGCAATAAGTCACAGATTAATGAATATGGACCCCCAATTCTTTAGTTCTGCTGCCATATCTATGAAAGAACCAGACCATTCTGTGGGCAATCACCTAGGTGGAGATGGTTTCTCATTTTATTTTCACCTCTACTTCATGCTCTTCCTAGAAATGCTCCCTGGAAAAATACAAGGTGTTCCTTTCAAAAAGTGATCAGATGTACTCACAGACTCCATTTGGTAGTACTCTCATTTGGTAGTAAATGTATCTGATTCAAGGTTACTGACATTTGTCCATTGGGCAGTTCAATATCTCTGGGTAACGTAAAATTCACCAAGATGGAGATTTGGTAGAAAAGCACAGCGATTATGTTCTCGTCTATTATTAACGACATCTACACGGAAAGCTATGAACAGTCATTAGGTGGATGGTAGTGATGGGAATTTCTAGGCCAACTGCTGAGAATCTGATGCATTTGCCACTGAGAACTCAGCCAGGACTCTGATTTGTATGCCATTTTCAGTCTTTTTCTGCCATCCTTCCCATCCATCCTTCAGCCAGTTAACAAATACTTATGGAAGGCTCATTCCACCTTCATTCTAGAAGGTGCTTGGAATACACCAGTGGACACAGCAGACAGCCCCCCTGCTAACCCATTTCACTCTGTATACCTCTGCTTTGTCACATGATGGCTGACACCTAGTTTTAGTGGTAGAAACTGACTTCTATCCCGGGTAAAATTTACTTTGGATTTTGGGAAATACAACCTTTGAGATCCAAAGAAATGAATGTGTCATGATGGAGTGACCATAGGGGAGGCTATTTCTGGGTGCAGGGGTCCTATCTAGACTCCCTCAATTACCCTTTCATTCCACTCAAAGGCAGGTGCCTGGGCTTCTACGTATGTGGAACCCATGTTTCCTGATTTTCGTGCAGAATTGACTTTTCTCAATGGTTGTAGCTGAGAGCTTCCATGGGTCAGTTTCCATGGGGAATCTCTTGTTCTTCTTTAGCCATGCCAGTCCAGTAAGAGAGATCAGAGTGGTAAGGGAGGGGTCCCAGAAACATGTTATAGGAAGTCACTAACATATTTTGTAGGAGGTAGTCCGTCTTAGTTACCAAGATTTATTCATCTGAAAGACTTTCCCATTAAAGAGATTTTTAGATGTTTTTCTTGTTCCGTCATTGAATGGGTTAAAGTTATTTCAAATGCCTCTATACTTCAGTGCAGGAAGGGCAAGTGATGATAAGACATAATAATGTTCCTCAGAATCTCTGGGAGAGGCCAAGAATGGCTGGACTTATTGATGAGATGGAGGCCAGCCCTCACCCATCTCTTCTAGAATTCACTTTTAGATCTGGGGGTTGGTGTCACAGCTGAAGATCCAGAATTTGGATCAGTATCAAAGGGTCCTAATGCAGACTCTATGGTTCTGGAAATTCCTGAGAAGATTCTGGAACTTTCTAGGCATTGTCAGCTGCCAACTTAAATCTTAAAGATGATTTGCTGGTAAATTGGTAAATTCAATTTGTTTTTAGAGTAGGATGTCTCCAGGTTCGGGGCACAATTTCATCTATCTTATCATTCACAGTGAGAGCGCTGCTGCTGCGTCACAATGTTCTTTTATAGTTAAGCACAGATAGTCAAGCACAGAACCCAGGCATCCTGGCCTGTGGGCAGAGATCATATCAACAGAGCAAAACTCATCATTAGGTTTAATCAATGCTGTGAATAGCTGCTTGGAATAGTAAGGTAGGAATTTGAAATCTAGGTGGCTTCTAGTCACTCATTAAAATGACTAAGTCCCATAAACTGAGGGAAAGAGGTCTATTTGCAAGACTCCATTTAACATTATCTTCCCTCCCACCCCACATTGCCGATGTAATAGGCTAAATTAATATGTGCCCTAAATGAAATTCCTTGGGTAGGAGCTGGAAAGGGAGAAGGGATAGGACTATTTCAGAGGGTCACTTTGGCAATGCTGATGCTGGCGCATATGACCACTGGGGGCTCAGAATCCAGTCCACTGACTAATAGGGAATCCCAATCATAGGGTCAGGGAAGTTCTCCCCAAATAGAACATAAATGATTTTCAGATAAAATAGTAAAGTTATCCAATTAAAAAAGCACAAAATTCAGTCCAAGAATAGGATCTGAAAGCACAGGTGGAAAGGTTAATAATTATGATAATTAAATAAAAAATAGAGGCCCCCAAATTTTTCACTGAGTGCTTGAAGTGTCCGGCAAGGGAGCTGGCTGCCCCCAGAGTGTTGAGGCTCTGATAAGGACTATAGAAACCTGTCTGGAACATCATAACAGGACTTTCTCCAAACGCAGGGCTCCAACTTCAGCAGGAAAACCATCCAATGCTTGTTAAAACTGCAAACCCCTGGCTTTGGGCCAGGGATACGGATTTGCAATGTCTACAGGTGGACTGGGAATCTACTGATGACCCTTCACACAATAAGCTTTGGAATAGATTGGCCTCCTGCCTTGGGCTGAGTATGACTTAATGCTGGCTAGAATCTCATGTCTTGCATCTGCCACCCTGACAACCTCTAATTCTATGAGTTGGTCCAGGGTACTTTTATTTCTTTCACCCTTTTTGCAATACTTACTTTAAAAAAAAATACACCGTCTCTTTTTTCACATGTTGTGTTCCCTGCCTCCGACCTGAGCCTACGTGCCAACTATGCCACCAGCTGGAGGAGGTCAAGTTTCAGCACTGCAGAGATACTAAACGCATTGTTCAGCATGACTGTTCCACTCGCCGTCTAGCTCACTTTCAGAAACAGGAGTGTGATGAGAGGAAGAAGGACCTGGCCTTGGCAAACACATCTGTCTCCTGGGTGGCAGAATGAGAGTGGAGCACAAGAGAAGGTCACAGAAGACAGCTGGGGTTGAACGGGCGGGCCGGGACCCGGGCAGGAAGGAGACCGGGTGCTGGTTACAGGTGCAACTGGTGCCACATGGCAATCTGCCGGCGCGGGTTTTTAAGCATCTCCTCCCAGTGGCTGCGCTCTGAGCCTGAGGCCTGCAGGCCCAGGCTGCAGCGGCCCAGCACACAGCTCTGTGCTTCCTCGTCCTGGCCTAGAACCTCCAGCTCCACACTGGAGTCCTGCAGCAGGTCATCCGGCAGCTCAAACATGATCATCTCATTCCACACGGGGTTGATCTTGTGCTTGGCCCGTTTTGTCTGCTTCTTCTTCAGCTTACGAGCCTGGTGCTTCAAAGTCACCTTGACAGAGACATCTGAGGAAGGAGAGGGGGAGAAAGAGGGACAGAGAAAAAAGCCAGGAGTGAGCCTCTGAGATGGCATGGAACATCAGAGATGCTCCCTCATGGGGTTGGAGAGATAGGGTCTCTGGTTCAAGATGTGTACCGAGGCCCCCTTGTCATCCCAACTGGGCCATGCAGTTATACGGCCATGATTAGAAGTCCACCCTAGGCAGACACTGGGAAGAGCCAGAGTGCTCGCCTCCTAGATCTTGCACTTAGGTGAGGAAAACACAACAGCATAGTGTAGGAGGCTGATCCCTGGGCCGTGTGATAGCATGAATCACCTTGTCCTGTGAGTCCTTCGAATTATCTCCAAGTCACACAGCAAGCCAGGCCCAGATCAAAAGCCAAGTGCCCTGCAGTTTTAAACTCCAACCAGAAAACTGTCCTTTCCCTCCCACCAACCCTGGGCTATTCTCATTCCTTAGGTTCCCCTTCCAGACATTTCTGGTCTCTTATTAAGATTGCAGGTCCGGTGAACCATCTTAATCACCTTATCTCCCATGGGTGATAGGAGCATCACGGGGTAGACAATGATGTAATGCGTATCAGTAAAAAGATAAATTATTTAAATAAAAAAATAATAGTATGTCTGCACATGTTCAAGGTACCAGGCTAGGGCCAAATTGATGTTAGTATCTAATATTAGCTGTTGTTGATGTCACCCTAAGTACAGATTTGAAAAGGCAAGTAGCAAGTTTATATAGGGCAGGTGGAACACTTCATAAACTAGATCTATTCAAAAGTATAAAGCCAAAATTCAAAGGTACAAAATGTAATAATGGTCCCACAGTACATGGAGTCCTCTGAGTAAAAGAGAGCGAAACAGTTTGCTAGTCTGACTGCATTGTGTGAAGGAACATGAAATTCAAAAACTCTCAGAAGGAAGAATTCTATTTTCTGCTGTTGTCTGTTGGTGTGTTGGTGTGGTCTACAAAAAAAGTTGTGGTAAAATCATTTGAAATTTTCTTTAAATGGCAACATTTATTTGAATTAAAAGGCAGGCTTCTCTTCAGGGATGAAGAGAAGATATACTTCCCAAAGAGAGATATACTTCCCCAAATTTTGGTGAGTATAAATGATAGTTAAAGAAAAAAAGATTTCAGGTCCTCTGTGGTTGGGTGAATTCTTCTCTGGCCTTTTGTGAGGTTTACCAGAGAATGCCAACCCCCTACGAAGGGGTGGACACAGCCAACGGGTCACCAGACCAGATAGCTGGTGATGTCACAAGCCTGGGCAATGCCTTCTGCTCATCAAGGTTCCAGAAGTGTGGATAATTGTTATTCTGTATTTACTGCTGCAACAATCACCCCTGGGGTGGACCTTTGGTTATTTCAGGGGAGATATTTGATCAACTGGCTATTGTCCTGAGAAGGGCTATAAAAGAAGAGCAGAAGGCAGCACATCACCTGGAGGGCATGGGGAAAAGGCAGCATTCTACCTCAGAAACAGGAGTTTGTCAGCAGGACCAATTCTGATTTTATTTGCCCATGATGTTTTGTTGAAAGATTCTGAACTCAGTGGCAATTCTTTATTTGGATTCTGCTATAAATAGCCACTGATTTAGCTCTTGCTGCCAGCTCGTGCTGGGTCCTCTCTCACACTGCTTGCTGGCTCCGACAAGGGAGTCTCTCTGCTTGGCCCCCAGGCTTTGGGATGTGTTGGGGAACCCAGAAGGAAAATCCAAGGCTTTGAGAACATCAAAAGATGTTTATTTGGGGATGTGGGACACAGATGCCCTAAGCGAGGGCTGCCGCAGTCTATGCACCCACATACCTTCTGGCATCACCCACTCTCAGCTGCTGTGGGGGCAGCAGCCTTGGAAAAAGAAGAGCCAGGGCAGATACTGGAGCACAGTGATGGTAGAAAGATGAGACAGGAGGAGACTGGGGTTATCGGTATGGCCAGGTCTGGGTGACAAGGGGCAGAGGTCATTTACTCCACAGTTCATTCCATGCTTTGGCGACCTGACCTGCTGACCCTTGGTTTCCTGGGACCCATGTGAGGGCTGATTCATCTCATGACTGACTGGCAAGGTGGGGAGCCCAGGTAGTTTGCAGCTGGACCCTGATGGATGGGCTTGATCAGGAGGGAAAAGATGTACATTTAAACAAGGGCGTATGTCCTTCAAAAATTGATTTTTGAGTTTGGGGTATAGGACTGTAGTGTAAGCAGGGCTCTTGTGATGTTAAGTGTAGTGCAAGCTCTTTATGGGTTTTAGAAGTTACACAGGCATACCATGTAGGGCAGGGTGGGGCGGGGTGGGGTGGAGGGGCTGGGAGGCAGGCCCCAGGGATCTTCACGCTCTCTATCTGGACTCGCTTTCTGGTATTCTCTCCTCTGTGCTCCCCTACTCTGGGGTAATGCCACTCTCGTAGCCTTTCTTCCCAGGTCCAGGTGAGCCCACCCACACATGCCCACGCCTACAGGGCCAGGCATATAGATCACAGGGAGGGCCCAAGACCACAGGTGCTGGTTATACAGGCTAATGGAGGAAAAAGCCTGAACAACTCATTCACCCTACAAGGACATAGCTGAAACAAAGCTCCTGTTGTTTCACCTCTCTGTTCATTTGTCCCCACTGCCTCCAGGCACCACCTCTCTCTATACACAGTCCCAGAGGTCAGAGGGGTCTCCCTCACTACTCACTCACCTTTCCCCAGGAGTTCCTTGGATTGGTTAGAGTGGAGGTTCTTGGCCTTAATCAGCACAACCAGGAGGCGATTGGCAGCTGGGAGGTAGCTGATAGATAGAAGAACCTCTCCAGTTCCTGCAGACGGCTCCTGAAATAGAAGAGAGTGTGCAGGAGGGGAGCTCCATTTAGGGGTGACTTCTACCTCTTCAACAAAAGCTGAGGCTGGGATTGTACTGGACTTGTGTCTGGTAGACATCCTAGAAATCACTACCCATCAATGCTGGCTTTTCTATCCTTGCAGAAAGGAAGAGGGCAGGTTGGCAATGGCATGAGTTTGTTTGCCACAAAATGTATTTCTCCAAATATCTTCTATTTCAACTCAAAGCATCAAACCATTCAAAAAGATGCCACTCTTTGGCAGGGGCTGAGGGCTAGGATCCTCCTGACCCTTTGCCACACCCCATCAACCTCCTGGGACATCGCTGTAAAACTCTAGGGTTCCAAGGCACACAGTCAGAGAACCACTGCATTAGCAGCTCAGGGCCCTGGGGCAGCTACAAGTCATTACCCCAGAAAGTATCGTTCCTTGTGGAGCCAAGAGAATAGATACAGTGATGCCTTAATGGTGAGCAGGGCCTTGTGTCGTGGACAGGACAGCCAACTGTGTCCTTGGAAAGTGGGGCCTGTGATAGAAGGGGACACACAGAAACCACTGGCAAGAACTACACTCTGCGGGGGGTGTTGCTGCCTCTGCAAATTATCAGCCCCCTGCTCCACTCCCCTATGGCAGCTTAGGAAGTGTCTACATGGAAATTCCTACTAGGCTCTCTTTGGAATTTCAATAAATTCACTGGGTGGGATACAAGACCAAAGGGGTCCCCATAGGAGCATTGGTGGCAACTCAAACTCTGGGAGCCTAGTCAGGAGCAGAAGGGGGAGTGTGGGTCAAGACCAGCAGGCGGCAATATGCCCCAATTTCAACCAGAAAGCAGATGCCCTTGCCCCACTATCAAGGTCAACGGAGAGGAGGCTGGCTCTCTGGCTATCTCAGCTCCCAGTCCCGTCAGCCTTCCCTCCAACTTTGCTCTTCCTTCCAGCAGGAAGCAGGGCCTACGATGCCCCTGATGTTCCCCTCTCCTTCTGTCATATCAGCACAGGTGATAGATCTATCACTGCCTGTTGGCTGTGAGCTCAGAAGGCTGGAGACCAGCTTTCCTTGCTCCCCATGGCCTCCCCAGCACAGAACACGGCCAGTGGTGGTTGCACAAGTGTATATGTGTTAGGAAAGACATGACTGGGGGAAAGGGGTTATAGCCCAGCTTCACCACTTCCTACTGTGTGATATCAAACAAGCTCTTTAACTTCTATGAAGGTTGGTTCTGCAATCAGAGGTGAGAGGTTTCATTTCTTAGCAAATATACAGTGCAGCACCTACAATGTTCTAGGTGCTACAATGAAGACATTGAAGAAAACTGTCAGCCCCCAGGGAGCTGGTGGTCATATGATAGTGCAGGGAGGGGTGACAAACACATATGGGAAGTGATCAAGCATACATGTCAGGAGAGGTTCAGTTCTGTAAAGAAATAAAACCCCCAGGAGGTTGAGAAAATGCTATCTAGCATATAGCACATAGCAAGTGCTCATTAAAGGTGTAAGTTACAATTCTAACAACTAAGAACCACCAATAATTCTTCATCAGCACAAGGTAATGCTAGGAATACAGACACCAGAATGAGACTGCCTGGATCTGAGTTCCAATGCCATTGACTAGCTGTGACCTTGACAAATGATTTTACTTTCCAAAGTCTCCATTTGCTCATCTGTAAATGAGAATGACTATCTCTACCCAAGATGAAAATGCAATGGGTTAATATTTACTGGCTCAGAAGAGTGCTGGACACACACTCAATCTATGGAACTGTTGACTTTCATCATCATCATTAGCTATAAGGATGGACAAGCATTGCTTTTCTAGATTGTTAGGTGGGACATTGTTTCTGGGTGAATGGGGGGCCCAAGTCCAAGTCTGGACTTGGGTGTGAGGTGGGTAAAGGAGCCAGGCAGGTTCTGTCAGGGTCACACCTTATACCCAGGAAAGATGTTTTCAATATAACCCCAACTAATCAACTAGCCATTATAGGAAGGAAACAGTATGGGCGCTGCCAACATGTTTGTCAATGACATGAGTATAGTCAGCTGCCGCTCAATAATGGGATACATTCAAGAAATGCGTCACTGGGTGATTTCAGCATTGTGTGGAAGTCGCAGGCACACTCACACAGACCTCGGTGGGAGAGCCTACCTCCACCTAGGCTGCTTGGTCACTAGGCAACAGGAATTTTGAAACAAAGACATAGCCCATGTCAACTGCAACTGTGCAATAGGTGTTTTAAGAGCAGCTATGGTGGTCACACACTCACTAAGTGCGAGATGCAATTCTATCCTCCACCCTACAAGAACATCAATTCCAAGAAGCCATCCCTAGCTCCTCACACATAGCTGGCACACTGGTGACTATCTGTGAGATGGGCGAGACTTCCACTTGGTCTTGCCAAGAGCAAGGGGGATACTGAGCTCAGCCAATTATAAGCAGGAGCTCCTGATGATACTGAGAAGGTGCATCACCAGTGGAGGTCATGAAGCCAGTAGGAGCCATGGCAGCTTTGACTGGAGAGTTCTGGTCGGAGAGCAAAGGCCAAGTGCTGACGCCAAGGCTCCTCATGGCCCCAGTGTGGATTGTTCCAGACTCATTTCACAGCAAAGGAACTGAGGTCCAGGGACTGGTCCAGCCCCCCCCCCCAAGGGAGGGGGGAGCAGAGAGCTGGAATGGATACCAGTAGCCTGACCCAAGGGCCCTTATTGAAGGCCCATGGTTGGCCTGGGCTTAGTCACAAGGTGACCTGGCTCAAACCTAAGACCAGGTGAGAGGAGCTGAACCACCCAGCCAGGGAAGAGTCCTTACCTTCCTAGAGAGTGAATTGCCTAGGACTAGCTCAGCCCCCTGTGCTTTGACCAGAAAACATGTGCTCCACCTGCCCCCGGGCTCTGTTGCTTGGAGCACCTGCCCACAGAAACAATCCTCCTTCCTTCTCCAGCTGCTCGATAGCTTC
>PVHY01009351.1:0-56875 GCA_004024945.1 Uropsilus gracilis | reverse complement strand
AAAGACTCATATTAGCAGAAATAAGCCAAAAAGAAAAAGAGAAGTACAGGATGGTCTCACTTATATGAGGGATATAGGGAAAATCAAACAAATAAAAAATGAAAACAACCAATGGGACTGAACCATGGAGCGAGAGAGGAGGAGGGGGAAGAAGCCAGGGGAGGTGAAAAGCACAAAAGATCAGGATAGTTAACAAATGTTAGTGAAGTGGGAAAGCCCCAGGGTAAAAAAATATATATATAAAAATAAAACAACAGCAACAACAAAAAACCACACACACATACCATATATCGGAAGAGAACAACAGGCCAAACAACCAACAACTAAACATCAACTTAACCAAACAACAATTTGCAGAAAAATGGGAGGAGTGACTGAAGAGGGGATACAGAGGGGGGATATGGAGGGAGGAGGAGGGATCAATTAATGCACAGTTGTGACAAGTCAATAAAATGAATTAAAAAAAAAAGAAAAATGAAAAGCAAACCACAATGAAGTATTGAAGCTGGGACCCCAATACGGGCAGTATTAAAATTTAGGCATTGATGCCATTAGCTGAGTTTGAAAAACACAGAGGTAAAAGAGGCCTAAACAGGACAATGGTACTTTTACTTTGTTGCAAATTCTGGGTGTGGACCCAGAAGAGAGAATGTACCACCTAGAGGGTGTGTAAAGGGAAACTGGAGCCTTTGGTTTTTAGGAGAAAGAAAAAAAATTAAAAGATAAAAAGGGAAGGAGCAGAAACTAGAGGAGACAGACTTTTGGAGAGAGGAGAGACAAGAATGGCAGGTGGGTAAAGAGTAGTCTGAGTGACCAGGCTGGGCAGAAGCCCCCTGGAAGAGTGAGCTGGAGGTGGCAAGGAGCCATGGTGGCCAGCAAAAGAGTGGCCAGTGTGGAGTGTGGCACCGCAGCAAGGTGGCATAGTGAGCTGGTACCTGGAGATGGCCAGGGAATTGGAGAGCTGATTTGTGCAATTGTGGAAAAGTTTGAAGCATCTTGGAGAAGTGGAGCAGCTCAGAAACTGGAGAGAAAAGAAGCAAAGAGAAGATGCCGGAGAAAAACTGGAATTTGCGGAGAGCCTGCCTCACGTTTGGAGGGGCAAAGGGGCACCATCATGGACATGTGTCTTTGGGGCCTTTGGGACTGAAAATGGTGACTGGGGTAAGATAACTGGCCATTTGTGGCTGTGGGGACTTCTCGTTTTCCCTGTTGAATTTCCTTGTTAATAAATCCTGTTGTTAAATTGCACTGGACTGGCAACTGCTATACACTGGTGGTAGGAACCTGAGGGAACCTGAGTGGCAGAAGTTGCATTTTAAATATGGCTTGTTGATTGAAGGCTTCTGCCCCCTTTTGCACCCAATTTCAGTATCACTTTACATTTAATTAGAATGGATAGCATCAAAAAGGTAAGAATAACAAGTGCTGTCAAGGATATGAAGAAAAAGGAATGCTTTGGTATGCTGTTGGTGGGAGTGGGAATTGATAAAGACATTATTTCCTCAAGAAGTTAAAACAGAACTACCAGAAGATCCAGCAGTACCACTTCTGAATTTGTAACCAAAGGGAACAGAACCACTATCTCAAAGAGATAACTGCACTTCCAAGTTCATCTAGACTGTTAGCAGTAACGTTGCAAGCAGACAGGAAGATCTGACTTATTTTGATTGACCACTACATTTTAAAGTATAGATATTCCTAATTTTAGTAATAACAGCAATAGAAAATCGTACAGAAATTTTACAAGCTCAAACAAAGTCTTTAAATTCAAATTTTGTGGTTAAAGGCAGCACCACAACTACTTGAAAAGGCATCATAATGTACAAACTACTATATGATGGGTGAGCTCTTTAATTACCTTCCAAGAAAATACTTAGACAAAATAAATTTGTTTTCTAAACAATAATATTTCTTAACTAACTAGGTGACCCTATTGTTGGTAGTTGGGTTTTATTTTTTCTGTGAAAATATATAACCATCCTTTCATATACCACTGCCTTTACAAGTACAATTTCATTTGCACATAGAATATGCCTAGAAAATAATTTGTTCATGGCTTTATTTTTAAAGTGATTAATAGAATATTCTTAAATTACATTTTTCACTTCTTAGGACCATAGAGCTTTAAACTGACTTCTAATTTGCAGGTTTCCTTTTAATTTCTTTTTTAAAAGTAGCTCTTTTATTCATTTTTTAAAAGTATATATTCACTTTAAAGTTTTTTGGGGTATACATTCACTAGTATTCCTTGAGATATTTTTCACCAACCTTACAAAATGCCCAAGCCATAATCCCTCACTTTTGCAATAGTTAAAATTAAATTCAGAGTCATACCATCCAGCTATACTTTTAAATTTCTGTATAAGGCTGATTTAACCTAGTTATGCCTTTCTATCAAATTAAGTTTTCAAGCTCCTGGGTAAACGGGAAGGTTATCTTCTTTTAATACAACCCCATCCAAATTTTTGCAGTAAGCAATGTTCAGTTAAAAAAAAAAAAACAAACTTAATCAAAATGTAGTCCATTCCCTCTTTAAATAATCACAAGATTGTTTAATATTCCATTTATGTCTTCTTTCAAGATTAGTTTTTAGAGCATAAAAGTAAGAAACACTGTCATTATAATTTTGCAATTTTATTATCTTTTCTCTGCAGCATTCCTATTTGAAGATTAATCTCTGTTCATACTAATATTATAAATGTTTAAAAATATACATTTTTTTAAAATACAACTTTAGGGGTAAATATTCTGTCTTCATGGGAGGTTATAAATACTATGTATATTGAGCAAGAAAAGACTGTTTTACTTTAAAGCTATATGTTGACTTGTAAGAATAATAAAATTATTTCATAAATTTTCTCATTTTAAATAAAAAATAAAATTAGGCAAAAAGAAGAGGTGCTGCTAATTTTTGTATAAAGAATTTTATAGAATGACTTGAATAAACTAGATGGTTTTTTTTATCATCTCAGAGTTGACTTTAAAACAGATTAAAAATATATCTCAAGAATATCCTGAACTACTTTTATAAAACCAAGATTTATTTTCTAATATTTCTGTGAAGGAATGAAATTGTACTTGTAGAGCTAAGTTATATGAAAACATGGTTGCAAGTTTTCATGAAAAACAAAACACCACCTACCAATAAGAAAAATCTTTATTTTTTTGAGGTCTCTGACTTTTTAAAAACATTATTTATTGAATTCATATTGGTGTACATCACTATTCCCGCAATAGAGGTGTAGGAACCCCCTCCAGTTATCTTAATTGGAAGAAAGAATATTTTAAAAATCAAAAATGTAGCAAAGTAAACCCTTACTAAATGCAGACATTTTCCCTATTAACAGTAGGTGCTTAAATGCCTTACAATCACTCACTCATTTGACTCTGAGCAGGCCGACCTGTGTCTTAGAACCTCCTAAGCAACGAAGTTGATGAAATGGCTGCATGCTTGGAACTAAAGCTTCCAAAGCATACTCCAAGGTGGCAAAGTGAGGAAAACTCCAAATAACTTCTTTCTTGGCCCCCAAAAGATTTGATTTCCCACCAATTTCAACTGGATTTTTGAAAATGCCCAGGGGTAGTCTCAAGGCCTGTCCTCCCCACCACATGTCTCACTTGGCACAACATAAAAATGAGTGTAGGTATACATTCCACAGAGATAGGTCTAAGTGTTACCAAAATAAAGATAACGTGACTACTTCTAGCAATGTTATTAATGATATTGGAAAACTAGAAACCACCCAAATAACTGTTGAGAGGAAAATGAATAAATATATTATAGTATGTTCACTTCGAAATACCGCTCAAACGTGAGAATGCATAAACTCAAATGATATCTAACAACACATCTCACCAACCTTTTGTGGAGCAAAAGCAGCTCATTTGTTTCTCACCCCATTAAGAGTACTGAACCGGGAGCTGCAAGAGTAGGAAGAGCTGGGGTGAGGGGTGATCAAAAGGCTGAGGGGATGGCAGATATGCTCCTGGAGGGCATTCAAGGGATACGAGTTTCTAAGTATGATGTGGTCTCTATCAATATTCCTACGAGTGACTGGGAACGCCTGCCCAGATTCTCATAGCAACCTTCTTCACGCTTCATTCACACACAGCTTCGCTTAGTTATCTACTCTCTCTGCACACTCCCAAACATGGCAACCAGAGCAAGCTCTAGCAGATGGCTGGTGGAAAGGCACAGGAAGCTGGTCCAACTGAGGGCCAGGACGAGATCACAAGCTCGAGCCTTCATGTCAATTTCGTAAGAGAAGCTGTCAGCTCTTAGCCCGATAGGTCGTAGGACTGGAAAAAGGCTTACAAGCTGAAGAACTCTGCAACAAGGAGGAGAAAGAAGCCTGGAGCAGGTCTACCCTGGAAGATCTGAGAAAACCTCAGAATAATGAGTAGAGTCGTTAACTTCTCTCCCGAAGACACCTATAGGTGACTGTTACTAAAAACGCAAGGACAGCAGAGCAAAACTTCGAGAACATGAAAAAATCAAGGAAACATGCCACCACCAAAGGACTGATAAATCAAAGTGGAAAATGAATTTATATATGTAAGTTCCCACAAGTAGAAAACTCAAGAATGTCTAAGACATGTCTTTCATGGAGAATAGCTTCTATTTTCTTTATAAAAATACCCTTAATGGTACATGTACTGCAACACTGTATTTTCTATTCTATATCCCCGAGGCCTCCTAATAGCCTCTCTTATTAGCTGTGGCCCAGTGTCTTTCCATTCTAGGTGAGAAAACTCCTCACCTGCACAAAATAGGGACTATCAACCCCATCAGCTCTTCACTTATCTGAAATACATGGAAGGTTTTTTAAAATCCAAAACTCAAAATTGCTAGAGTTCACATATTTCCTGAGACTGGATTTATATCTGTATAACCTATATCAACAAGTTAGAGCTACATCAACTTAGGTCTCTGCAAAGTGAATGCAATTCTTAATACTCCTTGTTGGCTAAGTTATCTGGGGCGAGGCAAAAGTGTCTTGGAACCCCAAGTTCCTGCACACATTTATTTTCAAATACATAAAGTATAGAGATGTTTTTTAAGCATATATACTTATCAAGAGGTAACCACTATTATGTTTCATACTACTTTTCTCTTTGAAATCCTTCTTGATTTCTTTGTTTATTTGGTTTGTTAGTTTGTTTATTTTTTAAGGGACTAGGTCTCACTATGTTGCCCAGAGTAGTCTCAAACCCACAGACTCATGTGGTCCCCAGCTTCACCTCCAAGGTATCTGGGATTACAGGCACGTGCCACCACACCCAGCTTTAGTTCTTATTTTTTAAGCTACAAAAGTTGTAGGAATGCAGGTTTGCTCTGTGCCTTGCATATTAGAATATGGACAGGAACTAAGGTAAGGATCCCAGGGCAAACGTCCTGGAATGAGAAACTACATGCTGAAGTTAGGCATAGCTTTAACTGCTAGTTTATTTTTTTAATTTATTTATATATAAATTTCACAACATTGTAATCTCAAGGATTTGCCCTCCCCTCCCCTCCCCTCCCTTCCCCCCTTTCCCTCCTGCTCAAAGTTGTGCGCTTCAGTTTGGTACTTAGCTTGCTTTGACTTTCCTCAAGGCTTTTGTTTATTTTTTTTCACCATATCCCATATATTAGTGAAACCATTTGGTTACTGCCTTTTTTTTTAATGGTTTGTTTCTGCTAATATGATTTCTTCTAAATACATCCATGTTGTAATGAAATCGTCAAATTTGTCATTTTTAATTGATGAGTAATATTCCATCACATATATATATATATATATATATATATATATATATATATATATATATCACAGTTTTTTCATCCAGTCATCCATTTGGAGGCATTTAGGTTGTTTCCATGACCTTGCAATTATAAATTGTGCTGCATTAACTGCTGGTTTAGATCAACAACACCCGGATGGGCCATACCTGGATGGGCCATGCAGGCTCGAGGTGATCAGACATCTCTCACACACCCGTTCATTCCCTGTTTGATCGCCCAGAGTCCTTGAACCTCATCTTCCGCTTCCCTCCCAATAAAAATGAGACTCTCTTAAAGGGGCTGCAGGACCCTGACCTGGCCCTCTAGAGGAAGTGACTGCGCAGGCCCTCTGGCTCATTGCTCCAACCCACTTGGACTGAGTGATCTTTTCTCCCCCCCCCCCCAAACGCTGCCGCCCTGCGTGATGACAAAAAGTAATATACAGTATTCTCATTGTAAAAGAGTCAAAAACATACACACATAGAAAGGAAAATATAAGAAGTTCTCCCATCCAAACACTCGGGTATATTAAAACATCATAAAGTAACCTAAATCATAGTAGAGTCACATAACAGGTCTCTGCAAAGTGTGAAAGCATGTCTTAATATTATGACAACATTTTTTATAAGGGCTGAATTAAGAAGTAATTCTTAGGGAAGTATTTCCTGCAAAATAATTGTTGGAGACTTTGTCTTCTGTAGGGTAAGTGGGTTTGGGGGGCCTTTCAAGCCTTTCCGCCATTAGTCTCTAGGACCAGCACCTGTGGGTTGCGTCCTCCCCATGACTGCTTATACTTGGCCCAGTGGATGTGCGCATGTGTGAGCAGGCACATCTGGGCCTCGGAGGTGAGGATAGAAGGGCAGCTTCACTCTAAGAGAACTTGGGAGAACTCAGAGAGACAACACTAGAGAGAAGAGCCATGGAGAAAGGGAGAGGGAGCCCAGACAGAGTATGAAGATTACTGGGGTCTGGGAGGCTCGGCTACTTGCTTGTCTACTGGCTTAAAATTGGCCAGCCTCCCTTCTCATGCCTTATTCATTTGGCTCTTGAAAATCATGAGAATTTCACTTCAAAATTTTGGGTGGAGGTAAAGCTTCTAAAATTGATTGTGGTGGCTGCAAAACTGTAAACTTACTAAAAATCATTGAAAATAACTTAAGGTGAGTAAATTTTGTGGTGTGATAATTGTGCCTCAGTAATATTTTTCTTGAAAAAGTGGTGCCAGGAAAAGATTTCTTCTGAAGCATTTGCTTGGACTCCTTTACAAAACAATGAGAAAAAACATAGGAACTAGTACCTGAAAATAGGACACTGAGCTAAATGCTTTGTATTAACTCTTCTGCCTCTCCCCACAGTCTCATGAGGAAGATCTCATTATCAGTCTCTTTTATAATCTTTACAAGGACTGAATCCTTGTAAAGGACTCTTACCCTAGCAGTTAAGAAGCATGCCCAAAGTCAGAAAGCTAGCAGCATAAAGATGGAATTTGAACCCAACATAGCTGAGTCCAGAGTCCCAACTCTCAACCTACACTAACTCCAAATGCCTCCCAAAATCATCTGAAAAAGTTCAAGTCAGAGCAAATTTTGAGTTTATAGAGAACTTTTACTTCTGGTACAGTAATAGCCATCTTTGTCTACATGTTTATGCTATGTTTTTACTTTAATTATATGCTAACATGTTTACTTTGAGCACTTAAGTTGTTAAGTTAGAAATAAAGACACATTTTAATGTCATTTCTTGTAATGAGCTCATTATATCTATGTATTAGAAATATAGAAACTATTTACTTGTTGAAAGACACTAATAAAAATGACTGTTTACTTTTCCTACATTCATCCATTATTTAATGACATAATCTTGAAAACTTGTCAGAGTCATGGTGCTATTGGCAATCAGCACTATAAATGAAAATCAGCAACATTCTAAAATGTTTCAGATAGAAATTCCTTGATGAAACTAAAATTTTGGTTTATTTTTTAAATAAAACTTCATATTTAAATCCCCAAGATTTTGTTTAATCAAAAAAGGAAAATTTGGGTAGCATTAGTGATATTTTATTAGGCTTGCCTCTGGAGGAAAATACTGATTCTTATTCTCCAGAGGAAAAAATTACACAAAAGAGGAATATGATACAGTTTAAACATCTGGTCTCATGGAAACCAGAAAATGGAAAAGCGATTGATCATATGATGATTGGGAGGTACTCGGGGACTGGGTTTTAATAAGATGCTATGGACATAGAAGCATAAGTGAACTGATTCTGGAGAAATTCCTAATCTCTTGAAATAGTGATTAAAACTCATTTTTAAACATTTATTACAGAATATCTACTTTTTCAATACAGTAATGCCAGTAACAGCTCAAGTGAAGGCAAAACATCTATTTTATTTAATGATCTAAAATCAAGAACATCTGCAGTTATCAACCGAAGCAAGTAAAAACATACCTAACTTCTAAGTTAGTGCCCTTCTGGCTCATGGTACAAGTGCCTCATGGACTCCACTAATGTACTAAGAGCACAGTAGGTGTACATGTGCCATGGTATGTTTCATGACCATAGGAAAGATTCTGCCTACATTGTTAGCAGTTTGTACCCAGTATCTACAAAGTTCCTAGGACAGAATACATGTTGGGATGAACTCATAACTAATTTGATTAAAAGCACATATAAGGCATGGAAAGACTCTAGGAAAAGTATAAACAAAATGAAATGCCCCCAAGAATTTTATGTACTTTAAAGGAAAGCACATGGTAGGTCCAAAAAGTGTTTAAGATACAGAACTAAAATTCTGTATGAAACTTTAAACTTAAAATATGCAACTCCTCACATAATTTTCACATGAGATATCCTAATAAATAGTTAAAATATTGGCATACATGAAAACATCAATTTGTGACAAATAAGTAACAAATTCCTGGTAAACAATGTCTGTTTTGAAAAAGTTTATCTAAGTAGAATGGCCCAAAGGGAAACCTGAACAAATGCATGTTCTTTCACACAAAGATTCAACATTAAACAATGTCAATTCTTCCTTTGTTAAACTCAGGTCAGAAACAGTAACAAAAAGATGAATGGTTGTATTTTCTTTTTTAAAATAGACAAGTTAACTGCAAGCTCAAACGAAAAATATAAACAAACCAAAAAGGGAAGTTTCTGAAAAAGAATACTGTGGCAGAACAAGGAGTCCTGCTAGACATTAAACATTATTTTTAAACTGTTGTCATTAAGAGAGTATGGAACTGCCACAAGCATGTCCAGATCTCTGGAGCAGAGCAGAAAATCCAGAAACAAGTTCAAAGCTAAGTGTACTACAGAGGACATTCTGCTGAGGAAAAACCAAGTGATTAAATCAATGATATTGTGATAATTGGGTAGCCAATTGGCATAAACCAAAAACTACACATACCTCACAACATACACTAATGCATTCCAAATGCATCACTGATTTCAATGATAAAATCAACTATGCATTGAAAGTGAACTGGGGGGTTTCATCATGGCTTATCAATACAAAATGAGCTAAATAAAATACAGTTCATTAAATACATTAAACAAAGTGAGGAAGCTCTTTTTGACGTTCCATGAAATAATGCCCAAGATCTATTGATAAGACTAATCAAACAAAAATCAGAACATATATAAAATATATTCTGGGGAAAAGCTAATAGGGACAGAATATTTCTATTTAGATAGGAAAGGATATACAAAGAATAGGTAACACGGGTTCTTTCAGGGGAAGAAGGGAAACTGTGTAGCTAGCAGACTCATATGGAAGAAGGACTTCCCACTATTCTATTTTTCATATTTCAGATTTGAAACCATCAGATTCTATTACCTTCTTCAAAAAGTATTTTAAAATTGTAAGGATACAGTTAACTACTGTTTCATTTTTCCAATGTTGTGTTTATTTACAGCAAAATCCAAGCAGGAACAAACTAAACAGGTTCTAAACATTTATATACTCAAATATCTATATTTCACATATCATATCAATTTGCAAAACGTCAGCTTCAAATGTCTCAGTGTTATGAAGTAATTGTCAGGAAATTCAAGATAATGATTTGAAAGTAGATCAGCAAATACCCAGTATTTTGAACAACTTGCCACCTTTGAACAAATATGCAAATTAGTTTGTTCTAGCAATAGTAAGAAATTTGTTTCCATATTTTTTTTGTATTTTACTGCAAAAGAGGAGTTTGAAAAGGTTTCCATCAAAAAGATAATTTTGGAATGTTTACTGAATACTTCAAGAGATGATTTATTTACATAATATCTCAGAACACTGCTTTGTTTTTCTGTTTTGTTTTTGTTTTGCTTTGGTTTTTGGTTTTTGTTTTTTTTCTGTAGCACCAAGAACTTAAAACTGAAATATGGCAAATATATGAATACTGAAAAAGGAATAAACCAGACCTATACTGCATATATCTATTCTTGATAGTTTTAACTTCTTCAAAAAATATATATATTCTATCAGTGTTAGTCCTTCAAAGAGGTACACCAAATTATCTTGTTATATATGATTACTAGCTATTATTTTTCTACTACTTTCCCATATGCTTTAATTACTTATCTTTGAAAACTGAACATAGTTCATAACATTTATCACCATTTTAAATAACTTACTGTTAATAAGTAACTTAATGTTACTTAAATAACATTGCTGGAGGTTGTTAAAATCATTTTCAACACTAAAAATGAGGCAAAATTGTTTGGACCATGCTAAAACCATTAATAGCTCAATGAATTGCTTTCATTTCATTGAAACAATAGCAATAGTCTAATAAACTAAGAGCAACTAGTACTTAAAATGAATGCTGACTTCAAATCTTCTCAAATAACAAATGCAAGCTGTTTCCAGTGTTCAACATAACTATTATGTCAAAATAAAATCACTTTTTCCAGTGATTACAGTAACATCTCAAACACACCCCCTGTCATACCATTCACAACCCTCCCACACAGTTGCAAAACTCTGATCTGAGAGAATCAAAGAACCTGAGCTTTGGGAGACCTCAGGGGAAAAGGAAAGGTGCTACATGGAAGGAGTACATCTGACAATGTCACAAGGTCAAGAGAAACATGAAGGTTGAGGAGGAAAAGTTGGAACTAAGAAGGAAGAATGAATAACCATTGGAAGCCAGCACTGTGAAGAGAAAGAAGGGGGTGACACTGAAACCCCATCACATTCTATCTTTTCTCCATTCTTCCTTCACATGTCAGAAAAAGACGTCACCTTCTCCAAGAAGCCTCCATTTCTCATCCATCTTACAAACTACCCTCTTACATGTTTCTTTTAATCTTTTCTTATACTGTATCAGATATTCATAGGTATAGGAATCACAAGTGCTTATTCCAGCTTTCTTTGGGCTTTTCTACTATACATTCAACATACAGACAAGAAAGAAATCCTCATTAAATGAATGTTTACACAAATGAAAAGTACCTCATTCTAAAAGTGAGATGTTTCACCCTTCTGTGTATGTATTAAAGAAAATATGTTATTAATCATCAAGGCAAATTTCCATATCCTATGTCTTTTAAACTTCTTCGAATGTCTTTTTCTGTCTTTGAGAAAAATGCAGTCTCTGGGTCAACTAAGTCTAACATTATTCTTAGATTGAAATGAAGCAGCATTTGCCCCTTCACTCCCACCCTCCCCTCCCCTCAGATATTTTTCTTTGGGAAAATATCTAATCTGCTTTTTACTTTGAACTTCAGAAGATACAGTAAATTAATTACCATGATACTTTTAGACCAGATTACCCCTACTCTACCAAGTGCTCTATTGTGGATCATCCACACATTTAGTCAAAATGAAGATATCACTGAAGTAGGGGTTGGGAGAATAAATCAACTGGTGCATTTTAAAATCTGAAATTGTTTTTTTAATTATAAATAAAATTAAATATAAGCAATTAAATTTAAATATAAGCAATATATGGAAAGAATATAAGCAATTGAGACCATATCAAACTGAAAAGCTTCTGAATAGCAAAACAGACTAAATCAAGTAGACATCCTACTGATTGGGAGAAAGCATTGGCACACCACACATCTGAGAATGTACTGATATCAAAGATTCACAAAGAACTCACACAACTTAACAGATAACCCAATAAAAATCATCAGAGCTAAATAGTCACACTGTAAAGAAGACAATGGTCAACAGGCACATGAGAAAATGCTCATCACCAATTATTATCAGGGAAATACAAACCAAAACCACAATGAAGTCTTCACTCTTGTGAGAATGGTCCTTATCAAAATAACAAAAAAAAAAACCAAAACCTTCATCAAAAGACCCTCTTACACCATTGATAGCTATATGGAGGTTTCTAAAAAGGCTAAAAAATGGATCTGTCATACAACCCAGCAATTCCACTCCTAGGTATCAACCCAAAGCATACAAGAATCTTGTTCGAAGGGAAACTTACACTCCCATGGTACCGCACCATTATGGACAATAGCCAAACTACAGAAACAAGCCAAGCGCTCAAAATTAGATGAGTGGGTCAAGAAGATGTGGTATATATTCACAGTAGAGTACTACCCATCAATGAAGAAGACATTTGTGGCAACACAGATGGAGGTGGAAAGGACTGAACTACGTGAAGTAAACCAGAAGGAGAAAGACAAATACCAAATGGTTATTTACAGAATACAGAGAAACCAAACAAAGGATGAGATAAAGATAAACTCAAAAACTAATTTGGAAGCTGGGCATAAAATGGAGGCATTCAGACAGGGACGAGGGGATGGCAAGAACAAAGTGGGGAGTGAGCACATGAAGTATATTGGGGAACAGTCAGTGATTTGGTGGTAGGAGTGCTGTGGTCACAGTATTTAATCCTACACTTCCAGAAACACAAACAATGTAAACCAGTATTATTTCAATTATTTTTTTACAAGAAACTACAAAAAAAAATCAGTATTTGATAAAGATTTTTAAAACTTAAGAGAGTATTTTTGTCTTGCTATACAGATAACTCTGGAGGTTTCAGGGTACTTTAACTATTCTTCAGTGAACATTAAGATACTATGTTATATATACAATACCTATATCCTACAGAAATTCTTTCTGCATTCTAATTGCACTTACTGGCAACATCTTAATACCTAATACTGTAAGTACTTCAAATGCCTAATGTAGACTATAAAATCATTAAGGACAGCATTATGTCTTGAACTATATCTTTTAAACCTTCTCTTTATGTTGGTAGGCTACTACAATACAAACGTATTGTAGGTAGCAAACAAGTATTTGTTGATTTACTGTTATTTAAAGGATTATTTCTTCCTTAAGGAATATAAAATACAATTCAACAGACCAATGGAAAAAAGTATTAAGCAAACTGTAACATAAAAGAAAAACAAAGATGTGAATTAAATAGATGAAGAAAATTGCTAATCAACATTTTAAGAAGGAAAAATGAGCTGATAAAGAATAAAGGGAGAGGCCAGGCACAGTGGCTCGTGCTTGTAAGCTTCAGCCTATGAAGCAGTCGGGGCTAGGGATTGCGGTTCGAGTCCCGCCTGGGGCCCATAGCGAGACCTAGTTCCAAAAAAATAGCTGGGCGTGGTGGCGCGCACCTGTAATCCCAGCTATCTGGGAAGCTGAGGCTGGGGATTGCTTGAGTCTGTGGTACCCCGGGCAACGAGAGCCTGCGGTTCCACAGGCAAAAATAGCGAGACCTAGTCTCAAAAAAAAAAAAAAAAAAAAAAAAGAATAAAGGGAGAACATGCATAAAGAAAACAAGAATACCCTAGTTCTGTCTATTCACGGGAGTGTAAGACAGTTTTTTGGTTCAATGTTTAGTGAGTATTATGGTTTTCTTATTTTAGCTAATCCATACTTGGCAATGTGAACAAATAAGCAATAAGCCCTGTGCCCTGTGTAGATGAAAAAAATCAATAACCTTGTAATGCCATAGTACATAAATTTGAAGATGCTCTGCCCAGCAGCTGAGTCAATTCATTTTACTAACAGGCCAAATTAGGGAGAGGAAATGGTTACACAATCTTTCCAGGCAAAATCTGATACTAAGTTTGTTTGATCCTGGATATTCTTTTTCGCCTTCTTTAAGTTAAGTCTGATTAGAGATTTGGGGAAGCAAAAAAAAAAGTGAGCTGATTCTCTGGAATTGAATGAGATACACTCCACTCAAGTAAGTCTCTTTTCTTAAATCTCTCTCTTGCATCAAGCATCCTGTTGACCTTTTTCCTGTTAAAGTTCTTCTCACTCTAGCTGGGCACGGTGGCTTGTGCCTGTAAGCTTCAGCCTATGAAGTGGCTGGGGCTAGGGATTGCGGTTCGAGTCCCACCGGGGGCCCATAGCGAGACCTAGTTCCAAAAAATAGCTGGGCGTGGTGGGGCACGCCTGTAATCCCAGCTACATGGGAAGCTGAGGCTGGGGATTGCTTGAGTCTGTGGTCCCACGGACAATGTGAGCCTGCAGTTCCACAGGCAAAAACAGCGAGATCTAGTCTCAAAAAGTAAAAAGTTCTTCTCACTCTACTATAATTGGCAGAGTTCATGAATATGTTCCACCAGACTATCAGGTCTTTTGGAAGGGGGAAGATGTTCAGAAACTTGATATTCATTGAGTAAATCAAAGTTTCCAACAAAAGTCTACAAGCTAAACCTAGCTGATAAGTGGGGTCTAATTAACTGAATGACTGGAGAAGACAAATAAAATCTAATGTTTTAATGTGTGTGTATACATATTACACCATGGGACCAAACTTTCCCAAGCAATGTCTGCATAATAGTCCACTTCCAACTGCAACAACAACAGCATTAGATTACCCACATTTCTTCACAAAACCTACAAAGGGATTCTAAATGTCTTATGACCTAAACCCTGCTTTATTTAAGTCTGTTTTTAGTTAAGAGAAAGAAAGCATCTGAAACCACTAAGTTCTATTTTCTTACATTCCTATCACTTAAAAACAGCTGTACTGATTTCTCCCTTAAAAAAAAAAAAATACTGGCCAGTAATAAAATTCTGAAAATAGAGATTCATGATGGAAAACCAATTCCAATTAAAACATAGTGATATTTTTATGAAAATATGTTTAGGTTTTAGTTTCTCTGGCTCACAATGAATTAATTTGGCTTATAGTTTAGAATAAGGGAACTTACAAAAATTAACAATAATATAATTTTACTCACTTCAATGCTTCCTCAAATTTATGAATTTTCTTTTGAGCATCTTCTTTTTCCTTACCAAGTTCACTCTGTATGTCATGAACCTGCCATGAAAAGGGTATTGTAAAATTTACTAAAAGTAAACTTTAACTAGAGGAAGAATACAAATAATGAAACAGCACTCTAAAACCCATGGTCCATACAAAATTAGATTTACTCAATATAGAAACTTGATTTATCAAAATCATTACCATAAAATTACTTCAATACTATACTTTGAATGACAATTTTCTGATCAAAGTTAATAATTGCTTGATTCTGCCCACCTGTGGAGACCCTGCATGATCAACTGATGTGTAAGAAAGTCAAAAAAGCATACAATCACTCATGAGTATTTTTAACTACCCATCAATCAAAGAGAAAGACTCATTCTAACCTTTCTTTCTGACAGGGTATTCAGAAAAACACCCTGGCTGCTCACCAGGCACACATGGGTTATGATGAAATAAGTCCTCCACTTCGATGTTGGCAATAACTCCTATAACCAATGACTGAGTTTGGAGAGCAATTCCCCCCACCCCATTTTTTCCTAATCATGGTATCCTTTGAGTGAGATGGGAGGGAAGCATGTACATTGAGATTTAAATGAAAATCACTCCACAGAAAGCTCTTTATATGTTAAAAAAAAGGTAAGCATACTGAGTGGAAATATATGTATCTAAAAATAGGATAAGGAAACTTAGGTGGATCTGGAGGGGAAGGAAGCATGAAACAGCCATGGTTCCACAAGGATAAAGGTGCAGAGCGGGAGTAAGAAAAATCAGGGTATGTAGTGGGTGGGGATACCAATTACATACCAGTTGGCAAACTAGGGGAGGGTGGTAGGGCAAGTGGTGGATAAAGACAGGAGGAGCAATAAAAACAAAAGCAACAACAACCACCACAAACAACCATACACACACAAACACACATGCACGCACACATACAATGACTATACTTACCAAAGACAGAATAGGCGCCAGGCAAAAATATCTGTAGTTAGCTACTGATACTGGTTTAGAAGGGGACCTAGCTATATTCTTTGACCTTTCATAATTTAACTTACTTGTGCTTTTTCTTTTGGTATTTTAATAAAATAATTAAAACCAACCGTCTGTCTCTTTATAAACTGAAATGAGTGAGAGAGGGAACCTGTACATGAGGATGCCTAAAAGTGATGGGAGTCACCAAGGTGGGAAAAGACTGAGAAGCAGAGGAACATGCAGGGAGGTGGGTGGGGAGAGTGGATTATCAGGAAATCTAGAGAGCAGGAACCCCTTATCCTTATATTTAAATTGATAAATTAAAATATCTCAAAGATTTTTTTTCTTATTAGGAAAAGCAACTTGCCTTACAGAATGGTAGCACTACATTCATTTTACTTTTTACCATTTTACTTTACTTTGTAAGTCTGTTGAAATTTTTATCAGGTTCAATACTGAAATCACCATTGTCTTTGATCTCCAGTGTTTGACACATAGTAGGTATGCTAACTCGACACATAGTAGATGTACTAACTTGACATATAGTAGGCATGCTAAGTTGGAGTAAAAGACAAAAACAAACAACAATTGCATCATTCCAACAATGACCTGATTTGTCTAATAGAATCAAAAACTAATAGTCCAAAATTAAACCCAGAGATGACCTAACAAGATGATTTTGGAAACATATATATTTGTATATCCATAAATTTCTCTATTAAAATCAGTGAAAATACAATATTCATTAAAAACATAAAGAAAGACAAGTTTGAGTAGAAGGTAGGGATTGCAGTTGAAAAGAAAGTTAATGTGAAAATTTAGTATTAGTGCAATTAATGTCTACTATGTTGCTTTCAATTATTTTTCCAAACATATTTACCTACTTTTTTTGCTTTAATCTTTGTGTCAGGTAGTTTTAAGTTTCTTGTAAATATCACAGACTTGGCTTTTTACTGAAATTACATATTTTCTTCTTTTTTTAGGGGAGGTATTGGATCCACTGTTCTCACTAAAATATTCTTATTTGTGCAATCTTATGTTTTCTGGTTTTGCATATCCCTTTTTTTACTTGCCTTTTTTCCCCTCTTCTCCATGTTCTGACAGATTGATAGGTACAGAGAGACAGTTTTCCATTTCACCAATAATACTAGCGATTTCACAATTCAACTTAAATTTCTCAAAGTGAGAAAATCAATTTCTGTTACTTCTCTTTAAGTAATAACAGCATAATTCTACTTCTCCCTTCTTACCCATTTTAGTATATTTTCACTAATCTGAGAATGTTCATCCAGTTATGTCTTACCAATATTTATTTCACATTCCTTCTCTCAAGAATTCTTTGACATTAGCATTGTTTTATATACTGTATATAATAAACATTTAAATTAATTTTAAGTAATTTTGGCATTCACTCATTCACTATCACCTCTGTTTTGTTCATATGTATTTCTTTCCTGCTTTGATTTTTTTGCTTATATTTAGGTTGATTAAAGTACATCATCCAGTAATTATATTTTCAGAGATGATCTGAGTGATAAATATATCTCTGAGACTTAGTAAACCCATGAATGTTAGTCTTCTTCCTTCATCCATGAAGGGAAATGTGTGCATAAAATTACAGAATCACAATATTTTGACATAAGAACAAGAACATATGTTACTCTACCATTTTATGACATTTAAGCCTTTGAGCTAAGACTAAAGTAATCTGACTTTTGCTCTCCACTCTCTTTGGGCTGGATACTTATAAAACCAATCTCTTCATGTTGCCACGCAAATATTTTTAATATCTTTTTATTGATCTTTACACAGGGTGAATCTTCTAAATTTGTGCATACAAAATTTCAGAAAAATTTCCCTAAATATTCAACTTTATTCTGAGTCACACTAAGATCAATTGTCACTGGCTTCCTTTCTCTGCCTTAATATCTATCTCCTTTCTCAGTGTTTTTGTCCTTTTCCTCTGCATTCTAAAAGATAATTCTTTACCCTTCATTGTCACTGATTTAATTCCTTCCATCTGTTCTACCCCTTACTAGCTCCTATGAGGATTTTACATCAGCTATTGTTATTTTTAGTTCCTTACAATCCTATTTAATTCCCTCAATTTTTTTTATTTAGTTTTCCTCACTGTGGCATCTGTTCCTCTTTCACAGACATCATATCTTCTGATAACTATCTTGACCGGTTCTTTTGGAGTAACAGATTTTCAGAAGAAATGCTTCTAAGTCTTCTCTATTGGATGGTGTGCTCATGCCTTTGCTCTTTGATATTTTCCAAATGACACCTTTTTTGGCTTTTATTTCCTACTTGTTCATTCTTAGAACAATGTATTTTGACCATCCACATTGTGTGCTTCAGCAACACAGAGAGCTTACCCTGTCTCTATGAAAATGTGGCCCATTCTCAGAGCTGCAGCTAAAAATCCAATTCCCAGGACATCCCCAAGAGGGTTTGAGGATTTCTATTCAAGAGGATGTTTTCTCCTGACCCCACAGCCTGCTTCTCCAGTTCTCTGAACAACACACATGGAACATCAGCAAAAAGCCACATCAGTAATACTGATGAGTCCATAGCCATTTACATATTGGGGCTGTATGATACCTGGTTCCCCTGTTATTGCAGCTCAAGTTTTTTTGTTTCTTTCCTGGAATTCAGAACTCTACATCAAAGCATAATAAAGATTTACTCCCTGAAGTAAACATTTCAAAGCATTAGTCATTTTGGAGGGAAAAAACTCACATGCGATTTATCAAACAAGCTCCAGAGTTGGTGAGTTTCTATCCCTGCTCCTTTGCAAATTACTTAACACTGTGCCCCTGTTGCCTCCACTGAAAAATGGAAATAACAGTGACTATATTGAAAAAACTACAATCAGATAATAAATTATTGCATGGAAATCTTGAGAACAATATTGGGAACACAGTAAATGTAAAACAAGTATCAAAAATCACGACGATGTTCTCCAACTGAGTACTCCACATACGATTTTTGAAAACTCAAGGTCACTACACACACCTGACCACAACATGTCACAACACAGTCATTTCCTCGGATGAGCTGTTTCAGTACATGGGCCCTGAATGACTACACGTTTTTGAGTTCTTGTAAGTGCTTTTTATCACTCCCTATTCAATCTTAACCTCTGTCAAGTTTCAGCTGCCACTTCCTGATGCTGGCCAGTGTGCTCACTCAAGCACCTTGATCTAATTTATTGCTGCTAAACATTAGGACCATTTCTAAGGCAGGAATGGAACTATCTGGGTGGGAGGATGAAGGACTTCCCTCTGAGTTAAACATGCATGTGTCAATGCACAGACTTTTTTGAGCTGGGGGCTTGCTTAAAGCTAGAAGCTGTTTCTCATTTATTTTTATATCACCAGCACCCCGCACAATACCTATCCATGCTAGAATTGTTAATAAATGCTGTTCTGGGTTGGTTGGTTGGTTTGTAACTGAGTGTATTTGTATTGTATGCTTAAGGGGCTTTGGGGATTTTTTTAAAGCTTTTACCTATCTTCCAAATGGTTGCAGGTGATAGAGGTAATCCTATTGTCAATCTTTCCTTTTTAATGTATTAACAGCAATGAGGGAATAAGGCTTGAGTTGATTTGCTTGTAATCCTTTCCCCAGTAAATACTGTTAATTCCAAAAATAAATAGTAAAAATGTAAATAGTAAAAATGCAAACCAGGTAGTATATATTCAGTATATATTCTCAAACATGAGAGTTCATGGTAAATAATTGAATTATGTAGCCTGAGGCACATTTATCGGACACTTTTATATATTTCATTTCCTTATATCCCCAAATCTTAAGTAGTTAAGACAGGAAAACTTGTTTAAGAAGGAGACTGTGCCACAGATAAGGCAATGGAAGCCTGTGAACCTCATGCCAAAGGGCTCCAGACCGCTGTTGATTCCTGTTAACTCCAATATCCAGGAGCTGGGAAACCATCATGTCCCCTTAACAACGAACCTGCTTCCCAGTGCAGAAACGGGGGTTGGGCTACATGATTTCTATAAATTGCTTCACTGCACAATTTCATTTTTCAAAGTCTCACTAAGAGCCCATCCTCTTAAAATATGCCAGTTGTAGCTGGAAAGTATGACATGTCATTTTCTATGCAAAGCTTTGGAAATTTTAAATGATTTTTCACCTGAATAAAATAATTTTCTATAAAAGTTGAGCACTGGAATAACCACAGTTTAATAGTGTTGAACATCATCAAACTTTATATCTCACTTATTACATGTTACATCAGAATTATTTTCAGCAGATATTTTGATGATCCCACTATTTAAAACATTCATGTTGCACATTTGTCTTGTGAACTTCTTTAAGGTAAACAGCCCCATCTTTTACTCTCTAGTGCTTATTTGGAAAACAAGCAGTAGGTTATTTGTAGGAGGCAGGTGTTTCCTTGCTAGTAAAATCATTTAGCCTAACCACTTCCTGATTTAACAGATTAGGACACTTCATCAAACAAATGACATTTCGTTTTACTACCTATTATTTGTTTGATGTTCAAAGATCTTAAGAGCAGGCACTAGCCACTAGAGATCAATAAAGACCATGAGATATGTGTGTGTGCTTAAATTAGGGACAGCATCTGATGCTGTTTCTATTGCCTTAAAGACAAGGCAGAATGTCATGCTGGTTTCTCACTGGCAGGAGGAAATAATGTCATGCAGATGGCATTTCCTCTGCGGGACAGATATTGAGAACGACGTTTCGTACCAAAAGTTACTGAATGTGCACACCTGTAACACTAACACACACAAATCCTACACACCCCAGTTAACTATCCAGTTACACAGTCTGGGACTGTGCAAGATTGATGTCAGCTCTTGGAACAGTCAAAAAGGATATTCCCTGAGGGGGGTCCAAGACATCAAATCTTCAAGGACTGAGATCACAGCAGGTTTAATAAAGAAAGAAGAACAGATGTCAGTTTAAAAGGAGGGGGGAGGGGATTATGGAATTAATTGTAAAGCGAAAAGTGGCACGCTGTGCAACATTTTCTTCTAATTTAAATGATGTTAACTATATAAAGTATGAATGCTCTTTTAAAGCTTGCTATTCTTTTAAACATAGTTTATTTACATTGAAAACAACACACTTTAGTTGCGTGATAAAAAAATTTAATGCAATGGATGCTTCCTAGATTGGGAAAAGCCACAGTGAGGAGATCTAATAAAAAGGGTCTAGGTCTGCTCCCTGGAGTGAAATAGCCAGGGACTGGTGGGAGGGTTAGTGGCTACAGCCGAATCAAGCCTTCACATTCTGTTTCTTGGGCATGACCGTTAGGGAGAAGGGCTGATGTAGAAACTTTTGTTTAGGGCTGAGTATCCAAGAAAAACCAGTGGTAACAGGAAGTCTGTTCAGTTGTCTCCCTATTAACAAGCCTCACCAGAACTGAAGGAGTTTGGGATGGGAATGCATTCTTTCCAAGTATTTAGTACATGTCTTCCTCCTTGCTACCACTCCCTCCCTGTCTCCCAGGGATTCAGAATCCATCTCTGAGGAGAGAGCTGACCACAGAGCATATCAGAGCAGGAGGCCAGGGTGTTCCTTCATGGATGGGAAGCCAGATACCCACTCAAAGAATGAACAATGGACTCACCAGAACACCCAGAGGATGTGAATGCCTCCTCCAGGGGTGAGCAAGCTTATGATAATGCATGGTATTTTTCTGGTAAGTAAAATATTTATGAAACTGTAGCAACTGAAAAATTCTTTATTTCAAAGAAAGCAATAGTTCCCCTTCCTACTCGGATATCATTTTGGAGACATGAAATATATTCAGGATCTTGCATTGAGCCATATTAAAATTGCATCCAAAAAAAGAGAGAAAAAAACACCTTTAACAGTAAAGAAAATGCATTCTAAGTTGACAGAGCACATAGTCAAGTGACTACATGTCAGTAGAAATACTCTTTTAAAAATGATGGAAACATTCTTTTCCTAGACATGAAGCTCCTGGAGGGCAGAATCTATGTCTAATTCATCTTTCCTCTCTTTTTCCCTCTCCTGGCATCTTTCCCAATGAAAGTGTGCGGTGACTCTCTAGACAGATCTCCTCAGATAGATGGAATATTACAAAGTAGACTAAGAATTCTGTGCTATAAAGTTGTTCAATATTAATTAGTTTTAAGTTTAATTAGTTGAAGGCTAATTTGTTTCTCATTTTCCCATTATGCATGTATTTTACCAATGTATTCATTTGGTAAATATTAGGAAAGTAAACAATTACAACAGCAGCAATGAAATCTTTCTAGTTCAACTGCTCTATGATTTTGTGTATCTCATAGCAGATAACAATTTCAAAACTGAAGTTTAAAAGTCACAAACCAACAAGGGACACATTGTCAAGGACATATTTGCAATTATCTGCATGTCACACTGATGGTTTCGAAGTAGTTATAGGTATCAAATGAACTCCCTGTTAACCATGCTGAGTAAAGATAGGAGGGAGAGAGTAAGTGAGAGAGAGAGAGATCACAAAAACTGGCAGACTGGTAGACAGATGGATAGATGTCACAAACACAAAGAATTCCACATTTTATTGACAAATATGTTAACAGTGAGTCAGTACATCCATTATCACTGATTAATAAATATTAATGTCAATAATGCTATTCTAAGCAATAAGAAAAAATTATTAAAATTTTAAATAGTAGCCAATTCTTTAATGGTTTATAAATTTCCTGGTTAAATATTTAGAGTTCCTATCATACATGAATCAACAGAATATAATGTATATCCCATTTGTTTATCATATTTCAAAAAGGTAGGAAGTATAATTCAAAGTGCTATCATGATGGGTTAACGTAATAGCCCTATTCACTGATTAAATATAACATGCAAGTGGTGTTTAATTAATTAAATTAACAATTGAACAAAAAAAGCTGTTTATAAATGTGAAAGCTAAAGAAGCAAAATTTTGTCTTCTTTGATTAATGTATAATATTCCGTTCTGTAAATATACCACATCTTTTTCATTCATCAGAAATTAAGAGAGAGAAAGGAAGGAAGGAAGGAAGGAAGGAAGGAAGGAAGGAAGGAAGGAAGGAAGGAAGGAAGGAAGGAAGGAAGGAAGGAAGGAAAAGAAAAAAAAGAAGCAAAATTTGCTTACTGGCTTAATTGAAAGAAGCATAGAAACAAATTATTCTTTAATGGTTAGGATGGCTGTCTTTATAAAAATTAGTCCCGCTTCACTACTTCATTTGCTACTTTAAATACCATATAGTTTCCCACAAAATTTATTACCTTTTTCTCATAGGTACGTTTTAAATGACTTTTCTCCATTTGAAACTTATTTTCTTGATCCTGTGAACAGTAAATATTTATTTCTATTATATTTAAAATTACTACTAGAACCAATAAAATTAGCAATCTAATAAAATACAGCAATGTACTGGACAAACTTTGAGTTTTATATACTAGTGAGAGAATCCTACCCTTCCAATTTTCTGAATTACAAGCAGAAATAAAAGAAGCTTTATGTTAGTGGGCATGAAATTTTAGTTATCTGAAGATGTTACTGCTTTCAAAAGTACCTACTGTGTAGCGGAAGAGAAACTCTAACCCTTAAGATCAGGAGTTCACTTAAACATGGCTAATTCTCTATGGAAGTTATAGCTTTGAAATTTTATCACATACAAGTTCATGGTCCATGAAGGAAAAGGAAAAATCTGTAAGAATTACGTAAAAGAGATAGGGAGAGAAGTTTTCAAGATTGGTAGATAATGATTAAGAGGGAAAAACTTATTCTAAAATAATAGTATATTTAAAGAAAGCTTAATTTTAAACTAGTCTTCAATAAGTGAGTAATACTTCAATTTTTTTTTTATTCTCTATATCTCATTAGCATCTACCTTAGGTAAAGTTAATAAAATAATGAGAAAAAATAATAAAATGCAATGAAAAATCAGAAATAGTTACCTGCATTTCTAAGTGTTTTTTTTTTTTTTGTTTTTTTTTTTTGTTCATTCATACAAGTGAGTCAACAAAGGGAAAGGAAATTATTAGTCACTGCTCTTCTGCTTATGAATACAGAGCTCACCCATATTTGCTGCTTTCTTTGAAGTTCTGATTCCTCTAATTGCTGTTTTAATTGAAATATATTCTGTTCTAACTCTTCAATCATACCAGAGGCCTAGAAGGATTTTAAGAAGAAAAAAAGAATATTGATTTTTATACCCTCCTACAACTTTAGGTTATTTTTCTCCCTGAAAAGTTACTCAGAATTCAAGATATCTATAAAAGAAAGATGACTTTCTTTAAATTTTAAACATCTTTTAAAGCAAAAATATAAATTAAATTATACATAGAATTTAAAGTTATAAAAATATGATATAAAAATCATAGGTTTACAGAAAAATTCAAATTTTTAATTTTATAATTAAAGCCAATGGAACACTTAATACATGAAATATTAAGTAACTGACTACCTTAGATTCATAAGATTCTCTTGGTAGAAATCAATTTTAATTTTCCGCCATAATTGTGTATGGGTGCCAGAGGACTTCTATGGGTTGATACACATGTGTGTGGCAGTAGAAACTAAACCACAACCAAGAGCTCAAAACAGTACTAATGATGTATATATTTACTCTAAAAATGGAGACTTAATACAAGAGATTATTTCTTCTTGGATTTTTATGTTTTCTTCTTTAAGAACTTCAGTACTTAAAAGGGCTTACTTATATAGCAAAATGTATTGTTTACATATCAATATAATGATCTATTTTAGACATTTAAAATTTCCAGTACTTTAAATACCAATAAAAGTTCTTGAAGTTTCAATTATTACAAAATAAATCACAGCCAGTTTCAATTATTACAAAATAAATCACAGCTAACTGGCTGTGATTTCTTCAAAAGCCAGTTAGTTTCTATATGGCTACCTAAGCCTGGATGCTGACTAAAGTGAACAATGACTTGTGTCATTGTTCATCTGCATATGTAGTATGCAGTTAAACATGGCTTAAACATGGCTAATTCTCTATGGAAGTTATAGCTTTGAAATTTTATCACATACAAGTTCATGGTCCATGAACTTGGACCATCTGCATATGTAGTACCTTAGCAGCTGAAAGTGCATGCTCCTGTTTCAGAAGGTTTATATCATCATCATATTTACTTTGTAATAGCTTCATTTTTTGCTCATAATCATTCACAAGATGATCTTTCTCTTTATGCAGCGTGTTGCGCCTAAAAGCAATAAGAGAATAAACAAAGGTGTCTACGTTAACAGGTACATATTTCCAATATATCTAGAATCAATTTCTAAAGTGAAATCTTGCAGCCAGTCAAACTGAAATACATTACCTTTAAATACATCAAAGAAGTATGTGCATTTTTGTCAACCACTCTAAACATTAGGCTTCTCATGTAAAATGGGACTTTACAAATAAACAATAAATGACAAGGCTTAGACTGTAACCCTCCCAAAAGTAAATGCATATGGTGTGACTAATTTAAAAAGTTAATACAAATACTTTATAACCACTTTAGAGATAGATGATCAGACAATACCTTGCCTTTACCTCCTGTAATTCACTACATGTCATCTGGTAACATCTCTCAAGTTCCAGTTTTTCTTGAAGCAATTTCTGCCTCTGTAAATTACTGTTCTCTGCTTCTCCAGTCAACTGTTGGACACGGGACTCCAGTTCTTTGATCATCTGGTTCTAAAAGAATAGATCATTGTTAAGAAAGACTGACTGACTTTTCAACACTTCTTTATCACTAAGGAGCCTGAAGAAAATATATATCCTATTTAAAATAAGAATGAAGAAACAAGTGTATCATAGATGATACTAATAAAAATTAAACCAGTCTCTGAATTAACCAAGTATTTTTTTCCAAGAATGCCTTTGAACCTAGTAAAACCATTATGTTTACTACTTTCATTCATTCATTCATTCATTCATTCATTCATTCAACAAATATCTCCTGAATCTAATACTATTCCAGGATGTAGGGATATATTAATTAGTAAGGAATAAAGTATCTCAGGAAGGTTACCTCTTCTCTATGCAATTTAATAACGTTACATCCTAATGTTAGGTGAGTGTTCATCAGTGTTTTTCACTTATCAGTTGAAATTTTAAATCTTTAAAAATTTTGTAAGACTTGAGACCACAAAATACATAGAAATAAATATGGGCAGAACATTCCACAACAATAGGTTCAGTAATGTCTTTGGGGACTCAACTACAAAGATAAGGGAAACAAAAGCAAAAATAAATAAATGAGACTACGTCAAACTAAAAAGCTTTGCACAACAACAACAACAACAAAAAACTATCATAAGACAAAAGACATCCCACTGGATGAGAGAAGATATTTGTACCTCATACACTGGACTAATACTCAGGATTTATAAAGAACTTATAGAATTCACCAACAAAAATAAATAATCCAGTTTAAAAATGGCCAGATGATCTGAATAGACACTTCTCCAAGGAAGAAACATAGACAACCAAGAGAAACTGAAAAATGACAAAAGATCATCACATTTTCAGGGAAATGAAAATCAGGATCAATGTATGACAACACCCTATACCTGTAAGAATGACATATACCAAAAAGACCAGAAACAGCAATTGCTAGAAAGGGTATGGAATAAGAACAACCCTCACATACTGCTGGTAAGAACACAGACTTGTTCCACCTCTATGAAAATCAGTATGAAGTTTTCTCAAGATATTAAAAATAGACCTACCATATGATCCAGCAAGTCCACTCCTACATATCTATTTGAGAAATGAAAAAGCACAAATCTGAATGGATAGAAACCCCGCTGTGTTCACTGCAACACTATTTAAATAGCCAAGTTATGGAAACAACCTACATGCCCAATAACAGGAGTAGTTACAGATGTGGTAGGAGTCTAGCAATATGGTAGCAGAGTAAAGATGCCAGACTCACCTCCTCTACATACTCACAACAAAACTGATAGAAAACAAAGGGGAAAAAAATGAAGAAAAAACTGATGACCACAGAACATATCAAGAGCATCTTGCTAGAGGAAAGGAGTAGAAAATTTTTAAGTGAACATTTATTTATTTTTTAGACTGATAAAAGGGCAGTGAAACCCACAAGAGGGAGGAGGAGCTGTCATGGAGACCCCCCTACAATTACTGATTCAGGCACATACCACTGTTCCAGGCATCTAAATTCTGGCACACGGAATAAAGGTGTACACAAACAGGCACCCAGAACAGAGGCTACATTGCTAGAGATTTATGGAGGTGAGAAAGTAGAGAAATGACTACTGGTTTGCAACTGAGACTCTTAACACAGAACCAATATGATCTGAACTGCATCAGAGTACCTGGACTTCATTATAGATGAGGGTTCTACTCAAACCAGACCAAGAAATCTAAAACACCTGCCACAGCCCACTCAAGGTTGAGCTATCCAAAACAACTCCACCCGACAAAGAAATAGTTTAACAAACTAGAGCTCAGACATTTACCAACAATAGGAATGAACATCCCAAGATACTGTGCTGAGAAGAAAAAGGCATCAAATCCCAGACTATGATGCCATATCAGTTGCAATCTGTGCCCAGTGCTGTATTTAGTGCTTAAAATAGCCTAGAGTAGACATAGAAGTGGACATAGAACTATAAGACACATGAACAGAGAATCTGGTCTTGAGAAGAGGACCCCTGTCAATTCCCACCACATAACTCTGACACCCACAATACAATAGGAAGATATAACTCCTGGTCTCCTGCAAGTTATCCTTTGATGTCCACTGTCCCTCTTCTTTTATATCTACAACTTTACACTGGTACCAGTCCCCTGAGACAATAGTTGAAAATCTAACTCCATGAAATATTGAAAATGAGGAGTAAGCAGATCATATATGCAAAAGCAAAAACTCCTGTAAGGAGCCCCAACTCAGAGTTGCAAGTATAAAAGAAGGGGAATTCAGGGCAACAGTCCTGGCAATGTCAATGGAACACACACACATACACACACCCCAGAGGACATAAAACAGCAGAATAAAGATGAGAAAGTATGAGCAGCTATAATTTTAGAAGAAAGGGAGAAATGTTATAGCTGACTTTAAAAAATACAACTGAGTCTCAATAGCAAACAGATAGAAGCAATGGAAAGAATGAGCTCTAAAATATAACATTAGAGAACATAGGAATAGAACAAGGTAGAGATAAAAGAATCACAATAAATGAAAATAATACTAAAGTCCTCTGGGGAAACTTAAAGAGAAATACTATCCACATTATGGGGGGGGGGTCTCAAAAGGAGAAGAGGAAAGGAAAGGCATAGAAAACTTATTTTAAAAATTAATGACTTAAAATTATCTTAACCTGGAGCATAAACCAGAAATTGTGATCCAAGCACCAGTGAGACTATGAGCAGACTTTTCAGCAGAAATATAAGTACGAAGGAATTGGAGATATTTAAGTACTTAAAGAAAAAAACTTCCAGCTTGAATATTTTACCCAGCAAGATGAACGAAGGAAGAGGAAGGAGCTTCACTTTAAATCAAAATTTAAGAAAAAATATTAGTACCAAGTCACACATGAAAGAAATTCTAAAGCAGTTGTTAAAAACAAATATTGAGGCTATAGAAATCTCACTTAACATGGAGGAAGAGAAGTAGCAACATGGCCAGTTAGAAACACCCAGACCATCCAATAGGTCACTCAAATGGTTCATTATATATCAAACTCAGTAAAAAGGTCAAACAAAAAATAATAGAAACAAAATATAAGACAATACAAAGAGAACTTAAGCAGAAAACATTAGGAAGACAAACCAACACCAAAAGATAAAAACATAATAAAAATGCAATGAGCACTTATGTCTCAACATTACCTCAGATGTAAATGGCCTGAGCTTACCAGTCACAAGATGTGGAATGGCTGAGTGGATATCCAAACAAAGTTCAACCTTCTGCTGCTTGTAAGTAACTCACCATACCAACAAATACAAGCACAGAACTAAGGGCAGAAAAATAGTTATACAAGCAAATGGCAAGCAAGGTGTGTGTGTCTGTGTGTGTGTGTGTGTGTATGTGCGTGTGTGTGTGTGTGTAGAAGGGGGATCAGGAACAACTATACATATTTTAATTGTATAGATCAGGAACAACTATACATATTTTAATTGTATAGACTTCTAATTAAGAAAAATATTAAGATATAGGAGATACTATACTATGATTAAGGATATAAGAAAGAAGAACACTCACAAGTACATACTAAATACATTTACTAACATGATGGAACACCAACATATATATTACATAAGGTTTTACAATGAACACTTAAATGCTAATGAATTTGAAAAATGGATAAACTTTCTTTAAAAAAAGAATTTGAATTTGAAAAATGGATAAACCATTTGAAAAATGAATAAACATCTAGATCAACATCGTCTACCAACACTCACACAGAAAGAGACAGATGAATTGAACTTACTGATCACAAGCAAAACAGCACCAGAAATTTTCAAAAAACACAAAACCCCAGGACCAAGTGCTTTACAAATGAACCTTATCAAAAGTTTATGAGAATTAATGTTCACCTTGCTCAAATTGTTTTTAAAACTACAAGAAGCAAAGTGCCTGTGCACTTGATGATCCCTTAATACAAAAAACAAACAAAAACAGTACTCAGAAAATTATAAATCAATATCTTTGATGAACAGTGATGCAAAAATTTTCAACAAAATATAACAAAATTCAACAGTATGTTACAAGGATTGTACACCATAATTAACTGATACACACCAGGGATGCAAGGATGGTTTAATATACACAAATCAATAAAAGTAACACATCATCTCAACAAAAGTAAAGATATAAGAGTCAACACAATTTATAATAAAAACTCTAAACAGCATGGTTATAGAAATAACCTAACAGTATAAAGACCATATATCACAAACCAACAACCATTATACTACTTACTGGTAAAAAAAAAAACTAAACATTTTGGGAACATGGAAACAAATGAATGCTTATTGTGATCATTTCTGTTTAACTTTGTACAAAAGATTTTGTCAGAGCTATATAACAACCACAGGGAAAAAAAGAGATTCCAAGTAGAAAAGAAGTGAAAATATCACTATTTACAAAATAGGATTAATATGTACATGCATACACATATTATATATATATAATATATGTATATGCACCAATCCTAAAAACACCATCAAAAAGTCATAAAAAACGAGAATATAGCAAAATGTGAGGTTAAAAATCTACACAGAAAAACCCACAGCCTTTGTATATACAATGAACAAGAAGCAAATTAAGAAAATAATTATAATTTCTTACATGCCTCAAATCAGCCTAATAAAGGAGGTTAAAAAAACATGTAACAAGAAATACTAGTTATTATTAGAGGACTTAGATAGCAACATAAGGTGATGGAAGGATAGCCCATGCTCCTGGATGAGGCGAATCAACACAAAATTACCATCCTGCCAAAAATGATATACAAATTGAAAATAATACCCATCAAAATATGAGCAATATTCTTCAAAGAAACTGAATAAAAACAATTGAAATTTACAAGGATTTGAATTGCAAAACAATCCAAAGAAAAAAGGAAAGAAAAAAAGGTATCACATTACTTGACATCAAACTTAAATATAAAGCAACAGTATCAAAAATAATGTGGTACTGGCATAAAAATAAATACATGGACATTGGAACAGAGCTGAAAGTACAAAAATAAACCCACCTACATATAATACAATCTCTGATAAAGCATCCATGACCATAGAAAAGGGAAATGACAGTCTTTTTAATCAATGGTGCAGGAAAATTGGGAACACATTTTTAAAAAACGAATATGGATTACTTACTAACACCATAACAAAAATTAAACCCAAACAGATTAAAAATTTAGATTTAATACCTGCAACAATGAAACAAATAGAAAAAAATCGTTGGTTATTCATTTCATGATATTAACAATAAATACAGTTTCAGCGAATCAATCCCTATGACAAGGAAATTAAAAACAAAAACAAACAATTGGGATTACGTCAAGTTAAAAAGTTTCTATACAAGAAAGCAAACACAAGATGATTAAAGAGGCACCCAACTAAATAGGAAAAAAAAATATTCACACAGTATATAACTGACAAGGGACTACTATGCAAGATAGGGAAAGAAACTCAAAAACTTAAAAAAAAAAAAAGTAACCCAGTTAATACACAGTTAACAGATATGAACAGATAATTCTCCAGTGAGATAGCCATATGAAAAATGTTCACCATCACATACATTAAAATTGTAAGAACGCCCATGAAGATAGCTCATATCCTAAAGACCCCCCCAACAAGTGTTGGAGAGGATGTGGAGAAAAGGGAACCCTATTACACTGTTGTAGGGATGTGAAATGGTGCAACCATTATGTATAGCAATCTGGATTTACTTGAAAAAATTAAAAATGGAAATACCTTATGAACCAGCAATCCCAATTTGGACATTTATCTACAAAATATGAAGCCATCAACAAAAAAAGTTTTTTGTTCTACAATGTTCATAGCAGCATTATTTACAATAGTTGGGACATGAAAGCAGCCTAAATGTCCACTAACGGATGAGTGGGTGAAGAACAAAAATGTGGTATACCCACATCAGGGAGTATTACAAGGTCATAAGAAAGGAAAAATATTCAGCCATTTTCAATAAAATTTTAAGCATTTTGAGAGAATTATGTACAGCAGAGTAAAGGAATGGTAAAAATAGAGGATATTTATATGGCAGAAATTCAACAATGTAAAACATTTTCCAAAATTAGTATATATTAATAAACAACAAACGCGCTCCAAGGTTAGAGGGATAGAGATGGGAAAGGGACAAGGTGCCACAAGGAGTGGTTACAAAAATAAACAATAAATCTGATAAGAATGTTAAATTAGCCAAAATAAAATGTGATGTATATAAATAATGGAATGCTACATAGCTATAAAAAAGATCAACCCTTGCCACTTGTGACAACTAGGATGAAATTGGAAGGAATTAAGCTAAGTAAAGTAAACCAGAAGAGAAAGAGAAATACTGGATGATTTCATTCATGTTTGGAAAATAGATAAACAAAACAAAGGAACAGAAAAAAATAAACCATAGAAATATGACTGTAGAATTGAAAACAAAAAACCCAATTGGCAGACATGTCCCCAAAAAAGGTATACAGATCATAGGACAGTCCACATCATGTTACCAATTTAAGGCAAACAATGAAATACTACTCTATATCCAAGCAAACAGGCAAAATCCAGACCACTGACAAGTCCAAGTATTGATGTGTATGGCGAGCAACCGGATCTAGTGAGAGCACAAAATGGGCAATCACATTGGAAGACAGTCTGGTAGTCTCTTACAAAACTAAACATACTCTTATACAACCTGGCAATCATAGTCAGAAGGCTTCCTTAGCAATCAATTCAAAGAATATATATGTATAGTACAGGGTATGTGCATACATAGACATATACATACATGTAACTATATCGACAGCATATATTTATAACAGATTTGAGGCCCACAAAATGGGCAAATCCAGTCGAGTGAGGGTTATCTATGAAAACAGACATAAGACTAGGAGGTCCTAGGACTATGCCAAACAGAACAAAGCTCAGAAGAGGAAAACTGAATAGCAGTCAATAAAACCATAAAGGCGAGGTGAAGCAGGGGTGAGAGTAAAGGGAGGTGCAAGATGTATAAGCAGATTTAAAACAAAAACCAGGATGCCTTCTACTAACTCGTCAAACACTTGTGCTAGTATGTATGGGTATGGGTTCTCGTGCAAGGGTGAGATTAAGCGCTGTCCCACTATGCAAATCAGTATTATACTAAATGAAAACATTGGTTTATGCATTCAAAGTTGTATTATTGAACACATACTTTGTATACAACCCTACAGACTCTGATTCAAGACGCAAAATGTGTGATGACATTACTCTAGTATTGTTATTTCACTTGTATTATTTTTATTCTTTTAACTCATTTTCTAAACACTGTTATCTTACACAAAATACTGTAGGCACAAAGAAAAAAAAAGTTTAAAACTGACAATGTCAAAGGAACATCTGTAGACACACATAATACCTTCAGGACAACCTTTGACAACAATAATCTTTTAAAACTGAATACAAAGAATTGAGGGGATAAAAAATAGTGGCAATTTGAAAAAGGGGGATAAAAAGTTATTCAAGAATCAGGTGGAATCTCTTTCCGGGCTCTAAGACAGAGAGGAAACTTGGGGACATAGAAGAGGATTGGGGAAAGAGCCAGCGATGTTTACAACAGATTACCTCTGATGCACTTAAAATCTTCCCAAATTGTGAACTCAAAGATGGCACTCGGAAGACTAGGTTGGAGTTCTTGAGAGGACATGGTTTGTAAAAAGCTCTCATAGGCACAAGACTCGTAATTCGAGTTCTTGATAACGGGAAATGAGATACGGAACGAGAGGAGACAGGTAGAGTAACAGACTGGTGACAGGAAGAGTCCTGGAATGAGGCAACAATGGCCTGAACTCAGGTGGTAGCTGTGGAAACAGAAGGGAGAGCGCAGTTTCAAGATGTTCAGTGAGATAAAGCACAAGTAAGCGAAACAAGGAAAATGAGAAGCGCTGAACAATCAAAATGCCTCAGGTTCAAAACCCAAGATGCCAAGAGAATGGCCACACTGGGAAATGAAAGTTTGGGGAGGGTATTATTTTGGTAGGGAACACAGACATGACTTTTCACAAGTATGAGGAAATATGAAATCTCTGATGAGTCTTCAGTCACATGACCAAGAGAATGAGAAATCAAGATGGTAGTTTTACATACAAAATGAGTTTGAAATCCCATAGGAGTCAAAACTTTGACAAAGCTATCAACTATTTAAAAGTGAAAGCACAAACTCCTACGGCCAAAGGAAAAAACTGTTTTATAGTATTTAATAATTTCTTGACATATGGCATATGTACAACAGATGCATGTATCTAAGTATATATTTTCATGAGGTTTTTTTTTTTTTTTACAAACTGCAATACTCATGACCCACAAGACTGAAGCATCACCAGCTGCTCTGAAATCTTAGGGTCTTTATCCTGGACAAGTAGAGAGGTGAGTCCTGCTCTGACCTCTAGCACCAAAATGAACTTAGTCTTATGCTGAACTCTATAAGTAGAGTCACAGAGTGTGTACATTTTGGGACCAGGCTTTGGGATGCATATTATCTGTGAGATTCATCCATGCCATGGAATAGCAGCAGTTTAAACCTTTTCATTGCTGTAGATAGTCTTTATTTGTGTGAATAGACCAAAAATAATTTATCTATCTTATTGATGGATTGTTTTCAGTGTTTGTGGTTATTAAAAAATAATGCTGTTATTTCATACAGGTTTTATGTACTTCCTCCTTTAGGTTATACTTCTGATAGTGAGATTTCTGTGTCAGAACTGATTGAAAACAGTCCCTGCAAAAATCTTCAGGAAATATTAATAATCGTTTTGTTCATAAGTGTCAAAAATTGGATAAGGAAACTCTGAGAGATCATCACAGCAGAGGAATCAATGGAGACATAACAACTAAATTATTAGAGTCTGGACGGAAGAACGTTGAGTAAAAATTAAAGAAAATTTAATACATTCCATATTTCAATTAATAATAGATTGGTCCATTTACTGCAATGACTATCAAAATAAGGTAATGTATTGCTAATCAGGAAATTGGCTATGGGGGGTCTATGGAAGTTCTGCACTATCTTTTCAAATTTTTGATGATTTTTGCAAAATGAAATCCCTTTTTTAAATAGCCATCTTATTCAAAGTGATGAAGTAGGGGTAGCTGATGCTTTCCTCTTATAGTCATGAGAAAGGAGAAAAAATAGGGCAGGTAACTCTAAAGTGCTAAATTCCAGCTAATCCGGGGAGTAGATTAGTTGCTCTGTGAATTATTACATATCACATCTAACAATAACAGTTACTAACAGCAAAAAGAAAAAAAAAATCTCAGTGTCTAAAGCCTTTGGGTACACTGAGGTTGGTACTCTTTGACTAGCAGTTCATGAACAGGATTCAGAATGTCAGGGAATCCGAATGGAAAAACGTGTTCATCTGATTTTCACTACCCTGACTGGCCTTTCACATTTTCCTCTAAGTGTGAATACAGTCAACAAACCAAGGTAGCATTAGTAATATCTATGACTAACAGAAAAAATAGATATTTTTATAGTCCCTGACAGTTGGATAATTACTAAATATTATTTATTCCCATCATTATTCAGGAATTACAGTAGGCTCCCAGCTAAAGCTTGATATTTATTGCAATAATTTAGAAGCATTTGTACTACTTTACCGTGCCTTTGATTTATTACTATTTTGACAACCGTCTCTTGACATAATGTCTTTTCTTTGTAAACTTCTAAATGTGGTTAATTATTTCTGTGAAGGTTGCACAGACTTCGTCACTGTTGCCATGTTGCTAGTAGGCTCCTCAGTACAAAAAAAAAAAAAAAAAAGGCAAAACCCCACTAATCAAGTCTAAACTCTCAATCACATTCACTGTGATTTGTGCAACCTGAAATGATTACAGCCTCATATTTTACACCCTCCCCCCCTCCCAAACATCTAATAACTCTGCTCTCATTTTCAAACTTACAGATTCTGTTTTAAAAGCCAGCATTTACATGTTTTTAACCATGAGCTTCACACAGGAAAATCGCTGCCAATACTAAAAGACATAAATCTAATCATGTATAGCCATGTCTGCTTACAGTAAGTGGCACTGAAACAAAACAAGACTTAACAAAAACACAGAGAAGAGCCTGAAAGAACAACAAACAGAGAAAGTAATTCTCAGTGACAGTCTCGTCTTTCATCTCAAGGTCTGCCGTCAGCCCTACCTTGTTTAATTATTAAATCAGGAGCAGCTCAGCAAGATCTGTCTACTTTTCATGATTCTTAAATTCAATCCTGCTGACAGACTCTGTCCATTTTTCTCTATATTTACTACTACCTAACGACATGGGTTGAATGCTAATTTTTAAGTTCAACTTTCATTAAAAATAAAATGAAATCTCCTGGACAGCGACTCCTTGGCTCCAAACAATCACTTTTCTTTACATCTCAAATTTATTAAAATTTAAAGTTCCACTGTGAAAGTTATTTCTTGATGATTACTTCTCTCTTTAATTAATAAAATATACCAAGGCAGTGAACATGTTAGGCAATCAAGGCTTCATAAATTTCAACTTTTCCAGTTGCTTGTTCATATCCTTTGTCTGTTTTGAAATTTTTTTCTTCTTTTATTTATTTCTCATTTATTTATTGCTTTCCCTCATTTGTAGGAGCATTTTATTTACTTTAGCTATTTATTTTGTATAATTTATCTTATTATACAAATTAACTGTCAGGCCTTTTTTCTCTTGGCACTCATTGTTTTGCTGTGATAATTCATACATAACATAAAATGTATCACTTTAATCAAGTGTACACTTCAGTAGCATGAAGTAGTTTCACATTATTTTGCTACCATCCCTACCAACCTTCCCTAGAACTTTCTTCTTTTCAAACTGAAACTCCATGCATGTTATAAACAACTTACCACCCCTTCCTCCAGTCCTTGGCAACTGCCATTTCTGCTCTCTGTCTCTATCAATTTCACCTCTCTAGGTACCTCAGCCAAAATGGAATCACACCATATTTTTTCTTCTATCCATAGTCATATCACTTAGTATAATGTCTTCAACGTTCATGCATGTTGTAGTGTCAGAGTTTCCTTCCATTTCATGGCTGAATAGCATTCCACTGTGTATATAAGTCACACTAGTGAATTATTTGCCCACTGATAGACACTAGAATTGTTTTTACCTCTTGTCTATAAATTGTAAATAATGCTGCTATGAAGACAATTGTTAAAACAACTGTTCAACAGCTTGCTTTCAGTTCTTCTGGTCAAATGTCCAAAGATGCTATTACTGGATCTTGTGGTAATTATTAGTGTTTTGGATTTTTTTTTTTTTTTTAGGAATCGCCATCCCTTTATCTACCATTTTACATTCCCACCACAATGTAGAAAAAAACTCCTAATTTTTCTACATCTTCATCAGCACTTGTAATTTTCTCAGTGTTATTTTTTTATTTTTTTACTAACTTGGCATGGTGATTCTAAATATATGCAAAAGGAAAGGACTTAAGAGTAACCAAGACTCTTCTGATGGACAAGGAAAAGATATCACTCTCGCCAACAAACAAGAGAAATGAACATATAAAAAAATATGACCTTCAAGCTGAAGGTTAAGCGCCTGACATCTGAGCCCAAGACCCGAAAGTACAGAATCCAAATCACTGTGAATCCTGCATCCCATTTCCACAACCCTCAGGCAGTATTGCCAGTCTAAGGATCCCCGATATACACCTGGTTGCTGGATCTTTTGCAAATTCCGCAGCTTTAACTTCAAGGGATGACTTGGACTAAGGCAGGCTGAGCTGGGCAGCTTGTGAGAGGAAGGTGAGCACCAGGCTCCCATCTGGGGTGCCATTTCTTTCCGTCCACAGGGTTGTGTCCCCTATCAGGTGATACACCTATCAGGAGCTGCACCTGCCTTGGATGAGAGACCCCCCTGGTCTATATAACCAAAATCCCACCCATTCCAGGCCTATGAGTTTCAGAAAGTCAGCTGACTTCAAAAAGCCTGAAGCCACTCACTCCCTCAGACCAGGATCCTCCATTTCCCCACAGGAAAAGCTGCTGGCCTTTCTGCTATGAAGTCTGACCATGGTGACCACCTCCTGATCCTTCTGGAAAGGGACTCTGTGGGGCTAATTCATGTGACAGCTTTGTCAGGTCCTGTTCCGTGTCCGAGAGTGGTCACACTATTCCTGCCTCCCATTTGAACTCCTTCAACTAGGATGAAGTATTTTCAGAAAAGCAATCAAGTCTTCATTAAAAAAAAAAAAAAGAACAAAAAGAAAGGGAAGGAGGGAGTGTGAGGTTTGGAAGGGAGAGACAGGAATTATCTCCTGACTGAAATAAACGCATGAAAAGAAGAGACATTGGCAAAAGCTTTCAAAGAGTGAAGTCTCACAGCACACTTAATGGGACTGTCCATTAGCTCACATAAATCTGCACAGCGTAGGAAGTTAAAGTGGTCTCTCTTAATTCTATAGCACATGTATGCACTGCATAAACTGGGGAAGCTTGCTGATAATAGAGAATAAGAGGACTGTTTCTAAATATGTCAGAAAAAAAAAACTCACCGTGGACTGGGTTTGTGCCACGTATTCACCCTCCATTTTATTCAGTCGCAGATTTGTGTCTTCCAGCAACTCTTGAATGTTTTCAGTGTGCCGCTTTTGAAGGTCAAACTTTTCCTTTTCCATTTCTGCTACAGCATTGTGGAGCTGAACAGTGAAATCAAGCATTGACTCTTTCAGCACTATGGAACAGTCTATTTGCAATTCAGAGAAAAATGTCTTTCTCTGTTTCTCTATTTATTTACAGTGACCTAAATGCCAAATTATATAAAACCTACAAATAAACATTCAAAGTAAAGTTATCTGGTAAAGCACATACTTGAAGAGACAATTTTTCTTCACTTTCCTGAACTGAAACTTTTAACTGACAAATAACTATTCAACAGAATCTTCTGCCTAAGGGAGAAATGATTAAATAAAGCAAACACAATGCCTAAGTTAAACAATACTAGTACAAGTTGGAGAAATCAGAAATATATGCAATAGTGCTATTGATTAGGAAAATTGTCTCAGTATATATTGTCAGCTTATCTACAGAAAATTTTGCATAGAAGTACTGTTTAAAAATGCTTCATCCCTGATGTTAATCCCCAACAAGAAGGGGATTTTTATCCATTTTTATCCATTTTTATTTTGGATAAATTTTTTTATCCATTCCATAATCTATACAAACCTGGACACAAAGATGGCATTTATAAATCAAATAGAGGGTAAGTTTTCTATGGAGAATTTGTATATAAGTTCTATGTGTCTACAGGGCTTTCTTTATAACAGAATACACAGGCACTGTTTAGGTAGTTATTTAATGTAAAGAAAACCACGTTCAACAGGCAGCTTCCAAAGGGAGCTGAACATCTATGCCTGCCGTCTGTGGTTCTTCTTTTGCTATCTTTCATAGGAGTGGAATTCTAATTCTTATTGTCTGCTTCCCAGCCCAGGCTCACTCAATGGGTGGGAAGGCAGGAGTCCAAGATATTCTAAATAACACGTTTAATTTTCCACCCATGAAAAAGAGAGAAAAGCAAAGATAGGATACATATATATAGACTCTTACTTAATAAGTACTAGGAAGATCTGGAGGAACAGGAAAAACCCTGACAGATGGTGGAAACCAGAGGCAGGATGCAGGCAATAATTATGCTAATTATCAGCAAGGGTCCCAAGGACTTCTCTTATAGCTTCTAATTGAACAGAGAAAACAAGAATGGTTCCTTAACCAAAGACCCTCGGGTGGCACAAACTTAACAAACGCAGCTTTGACTATTTGTAAGTGTGTCCCCAAGTCCCTGAGTACGTTGTGGCTGGATTCTGCAAAAGCAAGCATCTGACACTGGTATTAAGGTTAGGATTCAAGTCGGTCATGGAGCTGGTCTGTGGATGGAGCCAAGTCCATAGCACTCTCTGCAGCGATTGGCTGACATGGGTAATAACTCTGATCAAGGAATAGAAAGCGGTCACTGGTGGCCATGCCCACGCCTTCTTTGGAGAGGTCGCTATTCAGCTCTTCTGCCCACCTTTTGACTGGACTTTCTCCATTACCAAACTGCATGAACTCTTTGTACATCTTGGATATCACTGCCTTGGCAGATAGAAGGTGTACAAAGATTCCCTCCTTCTTAGTAGCATGTCTTCTTGTTTAATGGCAGTTTTTGTTTGTTTTTGCTAAGCAGAAATTTTTTAGTTTGATGTGGTTTTATTTGCTCATTTGTTTTTGTTTCCCTTGCTGTTGGAGCCAAGTCACCAGGCATCTCCATGAAGCCAGGGTCATGGGATGTTTTTGCCAATGTTTTCTCCTATGGATTTTATGGTTCCAGGCCTTACATCCAAGTCTTTAATCCATTATTGGCTAACTTTTGTGTATGATGTGAGACAGTAGTCTGTCTAGTTTCATTTTGTTGATTGTTTAGTTTTCCCAGCATTATTGAACTGACTTTCCTTCTTCCAGTGAATACTCTTGATTGCTTTGTTCAGAATAATCGTCCATCTAAGTATGGGAGGCTTTAAAAGACAAATATTCCCCAAAAGATAAACTGTTTTAGCAGAAAATATCATGAGGTAAGCTCTAAAGTACAAATCTTTCCAGGTTTATGAACCACATATTGCCATCATGGCCCTAATAGTGAGTGGAGAGAGCATGGAGCTTTTTCAGTCAGAGTTTGACAGTGGGTACAAAGGTTCTTCCCAACATCCTGATATTGTTCTTTAGCCTAGAAATGCGACCTGTGGTTGCCTCATGATAGAGGAGGTTCAACAGGACCAGGAATCTATCCAAATAGAACTAAAAGCATTGTTCAAGCCCACAAGGTAATGGTGCAGCCAATTTGGAAAACAGTATGGCAGTTCCTTGAAATGTTAAATATTGAGTTTCCATATAACCCATCAATTCTACTCCTGGTGCACACCTATAAAACAACAGAAAAAACATATATCGTTCTCTATTCTCAGTTCCTGATACAGATCTCCTAAAACCTATCTATTTCTTAAGTGATAAGAGTACCAGAAACAGCTTTCTCATATTGGTTCCTGACATAAAATTCCTAAATCACTTGGAATTTCTTGGGTAATAGGAGGCTAATAGTGTCTTTCATTCTAATAAAGCAACTCTTAGGAGGCTCCTGGGTAACTTCAGAATGCACCTCAGTCACCCAAAAGATGAAATAATTATTAGGAACTTTAAGCTCTGTTCCTGTCCCCCCAGGAGAGGGAGAGAGGTTGAAAAATTGAGTTTTATATGCCTATGTAATAAAACCTCCATAAAAATCCCAAAAGTATTGATATTGGAGAGTTTTCAGAATGGTGAGCCTGTAGAGGTGATGGGAATGGGACATGCAAGTGTTATGTCCTTTTCCACATATATTGCCCTGTGTACCTCTTCTTCAGCTGTTGGTAGGTATTCTTTATTACATCCTTTATGGTAAAATGGTAAATGTAAGCATTTCCCAAGTTCTTGGAATAATTATTGCAGATGCTCAAAACCCAAAAACTCCAATTCAGAACCACTTGGTCAGAAGTACAGTAAAGTTCAGTACATGACAGAAGTAGGAATAGTCCTATGGGACTGAGAACTCATGGGATCTGATGCTAACTCCAGATAAATAGTATGAAAATTCAACTGAATATAGCTGCTATGTTGAAAGAGAATGTAAAACCCACACATTTGGTAGCAATTGGTAAGTCTTTGAGGGAAAATTAAAAAAAAATATGTCCATACAAAATCTGTATGTCAATTTACATTGTAGCATTGTTTATGATATCCAGAAAGTGGAAACAACTTGACTGATAATTGATGAACAACTACCCTTGAACTGATTATGGAATTAACAAAATGTGGCATGGCAACAAAATAGAGTATCATTCAGTCGTAATACCAACTGAACCATTAATTCATGCTATGACATGGGTGAAACATAACACTTCGGTAACTGAACATCAGTCACACAGTGCCACTTAATTGTGTGATTCTATAGACATAAAGAGGTTGTGGTTGTGAGAGGCTGAAGAAAGGAGAAATAGGCAGTGATCACTACTGAGTACAAGGTTATTTTCCAGGGTAACAGAATGCTCTGTAAATTATCCAGGGGTGATGGGCAAACTTTGTGAGTAAACTGAAAACCATTGAGCTGTACACTTCCAGAGGGTGAATTACAAGTATTCTGAATCATAACCCAATTTTTTTAAAGGCACACAGATTAGAAAAGAAGCAAGGTATAGGGCCAAATAACTGCAAAGGTTTTCTACAGGTAGTACATATATGTGAAAAGGAGAGGAGGATTACGACTAAAGGTGAGGCTAGGAAAATCACCAAATCTCAATGATGAAATGCCTTGTAACTTCAAAGGGCAATGGGAAACCACTGGAAGGACTGAAACATGACAAAAATTAAGCCATGTTTGTGTTTGAGAAAGACCATCAGTTTGGCTGCAATGGGTATGGGGGTAAAGGCGACGAGACCTGTTACAGTCTACCTGGGCAAGAAACAAATTTTCACCTCTACCCAGATCTACACATACATGTACTTCAGAAAAAGAACTTTTTAGAGTTGACACCTGTCTAGAGTTGACACATCCTTTAATTATTATGTAACTGTAAGAAAGGTTTATTAGTCCAGAAGATTAAAATTAAACCTGTATACAAGATAAGAGATAAGAGACTTTTCAAACACCTGGCAATTGAAACTGGGACAGAGATGAGAGAATTCAAAGGAAGTCTGCTCTTTTTATAGCTACCTACCATGAGCACAAAAAAAATCCCAAATGGATAGACAAGGGAAACCAAAATAAGAGGCAAACCAATAAATTAATGAAGTAAAAGCAGGCAAGAGTGGACTCTCCTCATCTAACTGAGTCTGCAGTGCACTGCCCAGATCAGTCCTGACGCCACCTTCAGTAGGACAGATGACTTCAGAACAACAGTGTCTGCCTGGATAGGCATTTATAATTTAACAGAATAAATTTTATTCAACAGAATTTCAACCAATTTAGAGAATAACAGTATAACCAAAACTCTTTGCTAGAATACCTCAAAAGAAGTAACATTTATTTCTGTTGCATTCATATTGTCATTTGAACTAAAGATGAAGGCATCCTAAGTAAAAGCACTATATAACTAAGAAAGACACATCCATAATGAGCACTTTTATTTCATTACTCTTGGCCTACTAAATTATAAGAAAATATTTTTTCTTAATTAGATTAAATGTTCCTCACAGAATAAGCCATCCACTACTAATTTTATTTACATCAAAAACTAGTTTATACTATATTGTGTTCTCTGAAACTTCAGCAAAGAAATGATCCCTGGCCTAAATCCAAAACTATAAAAGTTTAATTTTCAAAAATTATCCTCCTGTTATTTCCCGAATTTTTTGCTTAAAATCTATTGACAATAACAAAAAAATTTCAAAACATTAATTTCAAGAACTAATCAAAAGTCAGCTTTCATGAAAAACTAACTTACATGAAAATTATTCTATGAACCACTAGATGTCTAGAAAGAAATATAGCAAGACATGAACAGTAACTATTTCTAGAGAATCTAGAATCTAGAATCTCTTTTTCCTACTTTCTATATATTCTGTAAACATCCATTATTTCTATAATTAAATACACTACTTTGAAGTATAAACAGTTGTATTTCCTATTATTATTCATTTCATCCATTTACTTACCTTTTTTTCCCAGTCATTATTCAGAGACTCTGTACTCTGCTCACATATCTTTTTCAGTTCTGCAATCTGATTTTCTTTAGTCTCTCTGATAACTTGACAGTCACGTATAAGGGCCTGAACTGTCAGAAAGGATGAAAACATATTCAAGTTACCACATAAGAATTGGATGATAAAAAATATATAAAGCACCACTTAATAGATAATTTCATTGTTTACCAACCTTCTCAGTTCTCACTTTTAAAACACCTCTTTTTCTTTCCTCTCTCTTTCACCACTTCTACTACCACAGCCTTGGTAGACTTCATCACCACTCACTCCCCAGACAGTCTTAACATGCTCTTCTTGGCATCATTCCGCTCACCGGGTCCTCCACTGTTTTGAGTAGGCGGGGCTTCCCACAAATCCAGCACTGTCACTTCCAGACTAAAAATGATTCTCTAGGCCCTCTCTTAGAAGATAGAGGGTAAAAACCTTTAATGTGGAAAACAGCCCCTCAAGACCTGATTACTTCCTGGTCATAGCTTTTGCCAGTTCCATATTCTTCAACTTGTGTTGCAAACCTATTGCCAAACTATCTGTTGACTGGTGAGGCCAGGGTCTTTCACATACCATTGCCAACAAATCACTGTTTGTCAGCCTGCAATGCCCTTTCCTCCCTTGCTGAAAAACTCCTACTTACTCCTACTCTCAATTCATCATGGCTGTCTTTACGAACCATTTGCTCCCAAGAATCCTCCTCTTGCAGAGGCAGAAACTCCTTTTTATTCCCAAGGAACCTCATCTACCTCTCCACTAAGTCCTGTTATGTTCTGGGTTCTAATGGGTCAGGCCTATTTTCTGAAGAGAAAGCTAGTTCAACTTTTTATTTAAAAAGCATAAAGTGCCACATACACAAGTGCTCAAAACCCCATGCACCAACTAAATCAAAGAGTCCATCTTCCCATTGTATCACTGCCCCTGGATATGGTAAAACCATTACCAAGGTTTAAGTGAGTAAAATAAAATAGCTCTAAATTATACCAAAAAATTTCCATATAAACCCCTTAAATTCTGTCTTTTTAAAGCAATTTAAATTGTCATTGCTTTAAGAAAAATTTAACATAGTCATATCATCTGGATGGCAAAATAAATTAAGTTGCATGTTTGCTTGAAGGTAATATTGTCTTAGTTTACTGATATGTTCTTCAAAACAGGAAAATTTTCAAAAACATTTACATAGAAATTCTTTCACTCTAAAATTTCAACTATGCAACAAATAAGGGAAAAGGGAAGAATCCAAGTTAACATAATACTAGTCTTTAGCATCCACACCACTTTCCTTCACAATTCTAAAATTAAACTAAATCTGTTTGCAATTCAAAAAGCTTTGAGAAATATTATTTTTAAGCCCAAGACATGTTTAAATTGTCTGATTTAAATCAGGATAAGAAACAGAAACCTAGAAATAATTTAAAATATTTTTGTAACGACTGATATTTGGAGAAAGAACCTGAACAAATTTCTAATTACTTTCACCAACATTTGAAGCTGGAAATAAACCTTAGAGTAACAAATTTGCTAACTTATATGGTAACAGGCATACTAAATTTTCTGGGGCATTACCAGTCTCAGATCTACCTGGGTTTGGTGATGTAGGAAGGAGTCGGTGAGTTCCATACGAAAACCTTCTCTCCCCTTTCTTCTCACTCATTGCTTATGTTTTGCCAGTCATCAAAATGTCTTTACTTGCATTTCCTTTACTCCCAAGGCCATCACTCAGCCATTTTGGGTTCTTGTCATCATATAGGAGCATGGAGGCTTAACATCCTTGAGTTCAGAGGGACTTTTACACACTGCCTACGGTAAACTCACCACCTTATAATAAGCAAGCAGAGACTGTCTGGTGTCCTAAGAGTGGACTTGAGAAGCAGAACTAAGATGAGATGCTTTCTCTCCCACTCCACTCCATTCCACCCACTCCAGCTCCATTCCACCTATAACCATTAACAGACTAGGAACTGGCGTCCCCATGGTCAGCCATTCCAGGCTATTCCTTCTAAAACATGAGGTCCTAAAACTCACCTTTCAAAATTCTTTCCTGACTCCCAGAATATATAGAATAAACTTGAAACTTCTAAATATGAAATTCAAGAGCAAGCTGAAACCATGCCAAATTACCTAGCTTACATTTTTTTCAAGCTCTCTCTTAACATATAGGATATCCACTCTAGCAGAATGGTTTGACAGCGACCTTCCCACTACTTACCAATGTCAGCATTCCTATTTCAGTACCTAGAATGCTTCTTTCCAAACCATCAACCCATCATCAAATTTTACAATTATTTATTCTTTTCCAAAAAAATATTTTCAACACTCTCTGTAATACCTTCCTGTTGCATTCTAATGTTTTAACCTTATAAGCATAGTTTAATTCATCACTGCATGCTTTCTTTGCCTTCTAAATGAAAATGTAAATATAGTTTTTAAATATTCTGTCAATCACAATATAAGCCAGTATGCTATAGGCATAAAGTAGGTACTTAATGTGATGGATTTTATTAGACCAAAATGAGTAACTTCCCTATACTTCCCTTGAAAGTAAGTTCTAATTCTATAACTAGCCTATGGCAACTCAATTCTAATGAATAAGGTTAGTCAAGAAGAGAAAATAACAGAGAAAAATCCTTCCAGTTCCTTAATCATACCAACCACCACTGCTACCATGTGGATATGCACACATGCACACACACACATACACACACAAACACATGCACATGCAAGGTTTTTCCCAGTCATATGGAAGCCCACAAAACATAAAACATATAAAAACACTCCCATCTCGTGTTCCAAGAAGTCAGAAATCAAATTTTCCTTTGTACAGCCACTAAAATAAAAAGGAAATGCTACTGAAAGGTTTATGTAACAATACCACATCACCTTTCTTTTCAAGTTTTCTTATAGTCTCTTCCATTTCATTTTGCTTCTTTTTATACAGAGTTTTCAATTCTTCTATTTCGTTATTCTTTCTTTCTAAAATCTGCAAGTGAATTTGAAATATTTTGGTAAACCATAGGTTTTAAACAGGCATATGAAAAAAATGTTCAACTTCTCTGATGACCAGGGAAAAGCAAATCAAAACCTCAATGAGATATCACTTCACTCCAGTGAGAATGTCCCACATTAAAAAAAAGCAGAAACAATAAATGTTTTAGAGAGTGTGGAGACAAATGAACCCTTTTACATTGCTAATGGGAAAGTAAACTGGTCTGAACACTATGGAAAGATACAAGGGGAAGAAAGAAGTAAAACAGGTTTTTTTCTTTGTAATGTAGTAATTCAGGAGCTGTTCCTGGAAGGCGGGGAAAACAGAAAGAATATATAAAGAGGTTTGAAACAAAGAAAGGGATTGAATTGGGATTTGATTCAGATTCTGATTTGGAATTCAAATCGGCCATTTTTGTGGGATGGTCAGGGACTTTGCAGGATGAAGATGTAAGCCATGTGAGCTTGACCATGTGGCCAAGGCCTGGGGCCTACAGACTTTGGCTGGCCCAGGCTAGGAGCATGTGTGTTAAAGGTAGTTAAGGAGTTTGCAGATTTGAACTCCATGTTGGAGTTTGTTTCACTCAGTTTGACTTGTGTCTGGGAGAGGCCATGCAAAAGTTAGGTCTGAAAAGAAAGTCAATTTTGCTGGTTCCGGTACTATGTAGTTTCTTCTACTACGTAGAGGAAGACAAGGAGAAGATGGCATGGAAGAGTTGGAGCACGCCAAAGGAGTGTGCCAAAGGTGCAGTCAAAGGAAGATGTCTTTGAGCATCTGGAGATGAACTCAGTACTGATCATCTCGTCAACATCAGTCAGAGTTTTTAGACAATCTGGGGAAAGGACTTTGGACAATGTTGAGAAATGTTTTGGACAATGTTAATTTGGATTTTTACTTACATGTTTCTTTTGTAGTAATTAGGTAATCACTTTGTTAGAAATAAATTAGTCTGCACTCTGAGAGTCTTGCTTTGACTTGGGATTTTGGCGAGAAGGCTGGGGATGGTGGAAAGAACCCATGGAAGTTTAGAAGAGGGTAAATTGAGGCAAACTAGTCTAACACTTAAATTGTGTTTCTAAGTTTTTCTTTTTTAGGTCTGAGAGAGGGGGAAAGAGCTGAGAGAAGCTGGTAGCTGAGTTTTGCCTACCAATAATAGGTGAACAGTGAAAATGCTAATGAACTGTTTTGAGCCTGCTTCCTAGGGAGAAGTAGGCAGAGGTGTTCAAGTTCAAGGCAAAAAGTCTTTTTTATTCCTTTGACCTGATTTCATACCCAAAGGATTTCATACACAAAAACACTAATTCAAAGGGAAACCCACCCTGCTATATTTACTGTACCACTACTTACAATAGCCAAGATACAGAAACAACTCAAATGCCCCCAAACAGATGAATGAACCAAAAAGCTGTAGTATACTTACACAATGGAATATTACTCAGTGATCAAAAAACAAACAAGACAGACTCATGTCATTTGCAGCAACATGGATGGAGCTGGATTATGCTAACTGAAATAAGTCAAAAGGAAAAAAGATAAACATTGATGGTCTTATATGTGGACTACAGAGAAACCAAACAAAAGTTCGAGAAAAAGTAGAAGCTAGCAAGCTTACCATAGAACTGAAACATATAGCAATGAAGGGGAAGCTAGTGGCAGGAGGCAAAACAGGGGAAGGATGAACACAAGGGAATATGGGTTATGGTTCATAGTTGGTATAGTAATGACAGAACTATGGGAAGTAGAATGATATAAGAAAAATATTTTAGTTCATAGAAAAATAAAATAAAAGGAAAAGTAATAAAAGAAGGTAGTAAAGTCATCAGAAACTTGACAATTCACTTCTCCACTGCATTGGAAAAAGCTATCTTCAGGTGGACAAATCCCTGAATCCTCCCAATTGCCCTAACATTTTCATACACAGAAATACAATCTCGAGCAATATGAGAATATGAGAGGTAACAGATTTCTTTAATATTTAACTTTGCTATTATGAATCCGAAAAATCAGCTTGGAATGTCAAAAATTGCATTAACATTGTACATCATCATAATGCATCCGAAATTTTTTAATCATTTCATAGAACTTAATCATGATTATATATTTCTAAATACATCTTTACTCCAAAGAATCCTAGAGAAATGATCCAAATGTAAGAAACTTTAGCAAGTAAGAAAAATATGCTGACCAAGGAGAAAAGGAACACCAAACTGAGTCAGAAACATGGATATCCACTTTTTACAGAGGGGGCATATTTCCTGTACCTCAGTTTAGCAAATTATTTGTCTATTTTTAACAACAGGAAAAAAGGTTATTCCCCAATGTCCAGCCTTTTTTTATGACTTTATTACCAGCATTTCTCTTCAGCTTTCATTGTTTTAGTCCTGCCTCAAAAAAATGACTGGTAAGTAAGAAGAGAGCTAGTTTGATCCTGACATCCTTAAAAAAGCAAAAAAGGAAAAGAATGTATGCCAAGAGACCAAATGCTTTAAATTTGACTCCTGCCCTATTCCTGACACTTAGAAAATGCCATAAACACAACAAAGGGACACACATACTTTCCAAATCTGGTATAAGGTCAAGGATTTTATTTATATTTTACCTGGAATTTCAAACTAGTTGCATTGTTTTCTTTTTTCATGCAGAATTTATTTAAAAGAGAAATTCCTGGAAAGGATTTTATTACTGAATGTTTTTCTTAGAATAGATCTTTGTAACACACATACCATGAGGCTTATTTTAAACTCCATTACCATGATTTTTTTAAATGAATTTTAAAATCCATTCATTATACACATCAATATTTTAAATATCAGTCAATTCTATTTCATATAGACATCCATTCCATTGGAATTACATTACTGAATCACTAACATATTTATGATAAATAAATGTTTTTAATCTAGCCAAATTTACACTGAAGCAAAATTCTGGTAAGAACAGAAAGCAGTATTTGACTTTAAAATTTGAATAGGGGAGAGGAAAGGAGAAGGAAACGGATTTAATATTTTTTCTCTTTCTAATTTTCAATTAGTGGTTTCCTTCTTGTTGCTTTGAGAAAAAAGTAAGCCAAACATGCACCTGACTAAATAGTAATAGATTTTCAGCTTTAAGAAATCTTGCAAACTGATGCTCGACTACAACTCCCTACCCCCATCTCTGTCCCTCGGTTTTGGGAAGTAGATCACAGACTTAGCTTTGAAACAGTAAACAGTTAAAATTCTATTTAGACCAATATTAATGTATTTAAATACATATATAAATGTACATATATCTATATATGCATATGTAATGTATTTAAATAAATGTATTTACATATAATATATTTCACTGCATAATTTTAAATCATTACTAAAATACAACATGAATTCAAATTTCATAGGGATAACAACAAATTGAGATTTAATGTTTGTTGTGCTTATTGGGAAGAATAAGCACAGACTGAAACACTGGAAAATATAAATCCCAATGAGCTACTGAGAAACGATGCCTATTCTGTGAATTTTAGAATTCTAATACACACTCAGTCTCTACCAAACAGAATTAAGTCTGAGTTCCATTTTCAATTAAAACAGAAATTGTAATGCCACAAAAGTGAAAGAATATCCAGCCAAAACAAACTCTAGCATTTATAGTTGGTCTTATTTTAGCTTTTATGAAAGTAACAACAGAATGCAGATAAAGAATTGATAGGGGCGCCTATCACCCTATGTGTCATTGTCTCCTGTTTAAGATTGCAAATTTTAAGGAAGATATGCTACAATGTGAGACTGGCCTTGATTAAAATTTCCTCTCAGAAAAGATACAAGGGGGAGGAAAAGGTGAGACAGGTTTTTTCCTTTGTGATGTGGTAACTCAGGAGCTGTTCCTGGAAGGTGGGAAAACAGAAAGGATATATAAAGAGGATTGGAACAAAGAAAGGGATTCTGATTTTGATTCTGCCATTCATGGGATGAAGAGGCAAGCCATGTGAGCTTGGCCATGTGGCCAAGGCCTGGGGCCTGCAGCCTTTGGCTGGCCCAGGCTAGGAGCATGTGTGTTAAAGGAAGTTAAGGAGTTTGGAGATCTAAACTCCGAGTTGAAGATCATTTTGCTGAGTTTGACTTGTGTCTGGGAGAGGCCTTGCGAAAGTCAGGCCTGAAAAAAAAGTGAACTTTGCTGGTTCCGGTACTATAGAGCTTCTTTCTACTGCCTGGAGGAGGACAAGGAGAAGACAGCATAAACGAGTTGAAGCACACCAAAGGAGCGTGCCAAAGGAGCACACCAAAGGAAGATGTCTTTGAGCACATGGTGATGAACTCTGACTGACTGATGTTGGTGAGATGATCAGGACTGAGAGACTGAGGATTTTTGGACAATCTGGGGAAAGGACTTTGGACAATGTTGAGAAAGGTTTTGGAAAATGTTAAAGTAATTTGTAGCTTTACTTACATTTTTTTTGCAGTAATTAGGAAATCACTTTGTTTGGTAATAAATTAGTCTGCACTCTTGAGAGTCTTACTTTGGTTTGGGATTTTGGTGAGAAGGCTGGGGATGGTGGAAAGAACCCACAGAAGTCTCAAAGAGGGTAAACTGAGGCAAACTAGTCTAAAGTTTAAACTGTGTTTCTAAGTTTTTCTTTTTTAGGTCTGAGAAAAGGGGAGAGAGCTGAGAGAAGCTGATAGCTGATTTTTGCATACCAATAGTAGGTGAAAAGTGAAGATGCTAATTAACTGGATGGAGCCTGCTTCCTAGGGAAGAGCAGGCAGAGGTGTTTTAAGTTCAAGTCAGAAAGTTGTTTGTTGTTGTTTTGGTTTTTTTATCCAGTTTCAGTACTACAAGGCCAGCCTTCAGCAATAGATGAAAAACTAACAGTTACTGTCAATTAGAAGGAGTCACATAAACTCCTATGCTTTGTAAATGACGCTTCAAGATCCAATTGATCTGGGGTATTGATTTCTTAGTAAATTCCATTTATAACAGACTACCATATGTATGTAAATAAGTAGATGAATGATCACAAGACCTAGAATATTCCAAATATCCAATATTAATGACAGACTACATGATATCAACCCTACCTTCTGAACATCAGCATCATGCTTCTGTTGTAGTTTAAGCTTCTCCTCATGATATTTAGCTTCCATCATTTTTGTTTTCATGTCCTTTTTTCAAGGAAAAAAGTTCAAGGTTGTTATTACTTTACATGTCCTTTTAGCAAAAAACACACAAATAAAATAACTTCTTATATGAGTAAGAATATAATTTTCTCCTTTTTCCACTTTTAGCCACAGGTAGGATTACAGACACCAATATGTTTGTTACATTCTTTGATAACTTTACAGCAATTAAAAGTCATTCAAATAAATGTCACTTGACAAAACTATTAAAGAAAAATTGATACAACTCCATAAACAGATGAATCAGTTATCCCCATCCCCATGAAAATACAATTTTTTCCAAAAAACAAAAAAAAATGTAATTTAAAGTGTTTTTCTCAATCCACTCAATTTTTCAGACATTACTGCTTTTTGAGTAAGTCTCTAAACATTTTTACTTCTTTCATTTTTCATTCCATTTGTGTTCTCATTTTAAAACTCTGTATACCTACATACTTAGACAGGCCAATGAGAATGAATGCCCATTGACTACATATTGATGAACACACACCTCACTTAGCACATTTTCTACTTCTCACCCCTAGGTCACAGACCCTGACTCTGATGTCCACATGGTAGTGGCTACATCACCTTCGGAGCATTCATTCATAACTCCTGTTGTCCTCAGTCCTCACCTAGTGCATGGATGTTCTGAGCAAGGCTAGCAAAATGCACTGAGTACTTGTTGATAATGATGATTGTATCTTAAAATTAAAAGAGTGTAGTGACAGCTTTTCAAAAGAATAATGTAAAATTGATGATCTCAACTATAAAGAATTTGGCCACCTGATTTTTTACTATTTGAAAGGTCACATAATACAGAGTCTGATAAACCTCATTTCTAACTCAACCATATCCCATCATGCATTAACTACTGTGACCTTGGGCAGATTGCCACTTTGAGTAACAAGCTTGGCGTGAAGCTGTATTATATAACCATAGCAGCTATGAAAACCTGAAAATGTAATATTACCCAAAACTGCTATCTAATGCAAAGTCTTATAGTCAAGTTTTAGCAGCTATCACAGTAATACCAATTATAGTTAATTTTTCCTCTTCCAGAATCCAATCCAAGATTGGACTGGCCTTTAGTTGTCATATCAACTATATTGTTATTCTTGGAACAAAGTGAGTATGCAAAAAGTATGGAGTCTACACCTTCAGAAAATTTATCTTATAAAATACTAAAAATGCTTTCTTGAAAATGTATTCACTATCTTTATATTTCTCAATTACCATTTCAAATAAATTAATTTGAATTTAAGATAAGTAGGCATGACATAAAAATTAAACTTAAAATTTTTACAAACAAATATTAACATTACACAGATTTATGATTTTGTAAACATCATGAGTGAAATCTGTGCACACCTACTATGCAAAAGGAAAAACAGCCGGGCACGGTGGCTCGTGCTTGTAAGCTTCAGCCTATGAAGCGGCCGGGGCTAGGGATCGCGGTTCAAGTCCCGCCTGGGGCCCGTAGCGAGACCTAGTTCCAAAAAAAATAGCTGGGCGTGGTGGTGCGCGCCTGTCATCCCAGCTACCTGGGAAGCTGAGGCTGGGGATTGCTTGAGTCTGTGGTACCCCGGGCAACGAGAGCCTGCGGTTCCACGGGCAAAAATAGCAAGACCTAGTCTCAAAAAAAAAAAAAAAAAGGAAAAACAATTCTGATTGTTTCCATTCTCTCGTCTCTAATCCATGAAGTTTCTCTCCCATTTTAGCAGAGAGGGGTGGTCACAATCCATGTGGAAAACCTTAACAGAAGTATTTTTGGGGTCCATTCAAAAGGAATCCAACTAAAAAGAAAGATAGCCAAGCTAGGTCAATTTAAGACATAACTCACTGCCATCTTTCTTTAATACCTTGCAGAAATTTTGTTATATAGTCCCAGCTTCTGAAGGTTAACCCTGGAATCATCTTTCAAGATCCCAGCCCACCACCTCCCATATGCTCCACCTCAATCTTAGTGGAAAAACAGTTGACGCATGCTTAAGAATTCAACTAGGTAAAGAATAATCATTCAGATTCTTTCTCTTTCTGCACAAAGACAGCAAGTTAGCGGCTATGGGAAACAAGTCCAAGTTCTAGAGAGGGGGCAACCAAGAGAAGCAGAGGAATTCAACAAAGAAAGTGGGATAAATACAGAGGACAAAGGCTAACCACATTGCATCTAAAATACAAGTAAGAAGCCTTGGGCTCCAAGGGCAAGTCTAGGCTTATTGGAACTGCAAATAATTGCTATGTTCTTGCATCCAATGGCATTTATCTAAATTGTTTTTCTAGCATGACTTTTTACTTGGATATATTAAATTTTAAGCACAAGAAACTCCCATTAACCTGCATCCATGTTCACTATTTGTATTTTGCCTTGTATGCCTTATCATACTCAGGATGTCTCTCTCTATATATACAGCCTATACACATATAAACACACGTGTGTGAGCAATTTTCTGAACCACTTGCAAGTTAAAGTCAGCATACCTTCATACTTCTAAAAAGTCCAGTGTACATGTGCTTCAAACAAATATTGTGTTACTGTAATACATAACCATAGCAGCTATGAAAACCTGAAAATGTAACACTAACCAATAATGCTATCTAATGCCAAGTCCTATAGTCAAGTTTTATCAGTTACATACTAATGCCATTTATAGCTAATTTTTCCTCATCCAGAATCCAATCTGCCTTTAGTTGTCCTATCAGCAATATCTCTAATCTGGAATGGCCTTTCTTTGCATTTCTTGACCTTGACATTTTTGAAAAGTAGAGCTAGCTATTGAATGCCCCTCAACTCGGATTTGTCTGATGGCCCTTCATGATTAGACTTACTAGATTCTGGCAAGAATGACACTAAGTGACACTGTGTCCTTTTGCTTCCATGTAATTAGAAGAAGATTGATTTGTCCCAATATTGCCCATACGGTTTGATAATGGTGAAGGTAGTGAACGCTAAACTATTATTGGGACTATATAAAAAAAGTTTTCTACTGTTATCTTTTTAAAAAAAAAAAGTCATTCTTCTCTGGAAATTCTTAACTTGACACTACAGAATAGCTCTATAAGGAGTATAGCTCAGTAGTAGAGCATCTGACTGTACAATAACTCTATATTTCTGCCCTATATTCAGAGTATGATTCAAGATCAGTCATCAGGACTAGAATACAGACAAGTCTTAGTAGCAAAATACATAAAGGTAACACAAAACAAGATACAGATGAACACACAAATATAAACACAGATATGTATGTGCATGTATGTAGAAGACAGAAAACAGCCTTGATTAATTTAGCAAAGGACTGAAATGGAAAGAAGGAATATAATATTTCTAATCTGTTTGGCTTCCAAGTAACCTTGACTTCAACACTGTTTAAATTTTCTTTAACTGGGCTCAAAATTTATGCTATCGATTTCAAACCCAAAAAGCCTAGAGAGCTATAATGGAATATAACTAGAACCAAATCACCTCCCACTGATAACAAGCACCAAATGGGATAAAACATGACATAACCATTCTGCAATCTTAGAAAATAGGTAGTTTGAGTCTATCAGCCTTATAGACTGAGGCCCATGATTGTTCAGGCACTCTTGCATGGAAACAATAACTAGAGACCATAGCGACTACCACAGTCCTGCTCAGAAGGCAAAGGTCAGAGTTGTTCTGGGCAGTTGAATGAACTGGAATCTTAAATTAAGGGCACTATAGAAGTGGGAACTGTCCAACAAACCATGCTGAGTCACAGACCGTTGGCTGATGTGTGAAATGGGTACATGTCCTGGGCTAATAACAAAGACTGGCAGCAATAATGTAGAAAGTGTGACAGTTCAGTCACAGTGGAAACTCATTCCCCACAGTTTATAGTCACCTAGGCACCTAGCTGAAACACCATCAAAGTCCCTGCCCCCATGAAGCCTTCAAGCTTCCCAGACAAAAGCATATTTCGCTTCTTCAGTACACCTCGTACTACTTCGCATTCAATATTACTCTACAGTTGGTTGGAACTACATGTTCTTTCCTTCCTTTCTGGAATTGAAATGTAAGTTTTAAGGGACTTTCTCATGAGTTTTGCGGAATAGTATAATTTGATTCTACTCTTATCTGTGCTTCTTTTGTATTTTACAATGTAGACAAATGAATAAAGGAACCAAAATTATATAACTGTTAATGTCAACCTAAGGCCGAGGGAGTCCTCCTCCCACCAACAAAAAGAAGAAAACAGAAAGCACGTAAAGAAGCCCTTCAGAAATAAGTGCAGGGCCAGGCACGGTGGCTCGTGCTTGTAAGCTTCAGCCTATGAAGCAGCCGGGGCTAGGGATCGCGGTTCGAGTCCCGCCTGGGGCCCGTAGCGAGACCTAGTTCCAAAAAAAATAGCTGGGCGTGGTGGTGCGCACCTGTCATCCCAGCTACCTGGGAAGCTGAGGTTGGGGATTGCTTGTGTCTGTGGTACCCCGGGCAACAAGAGCCTGCGATTCCATGGGCAAAAACAGCAATACCTAGTCTCAAAAAAAAAAAAAGAAAAGAAAAGAAATAAGTGCAGAAGAGAGCACTCTCTTGTTCCATTCCTAAAGCCAGTCATGGTTCAACTTGTTCTGATCAATTCTCTAATGTTAAAGAAGGTTGGTTTGGAACTAAAATAGCCCTCCAGCCACAGGCCCCCATCAGAAGTACTTTATGAGGGAGAATTCAGTTGAGATAAATGAAAAGAGGGAGGCCTCTCCTCCTTTGACCATGTCTCTAGGCAAAATGACCAGAGATTCAAACAACTCAATTACTGGAACCCCCCAGGGCTAAACCACCCACTTTCAGAAAAAGTAGACAGTCATCAAGAGATTGAGACAACTGCACAGGAATAAGAGGCATTATGGATAGCCTATTGCTGAAGGAAAAAAGCCTAAAATTGCAAGTGCCCTTATTTTCTGGAGGGCATTCCCACAAGCTATTTTTAAAAGAATTTCTGAAATTTCTATTTAGAAAGGACTTGAGAAATTTTATTTACAAAGTCTATGGGGTGCCATTTTCTCTGAAGTAGTGACTTCAAAGAATAGCTCTGAGGTTAAACATTCCTCCCAAATGAATAAAGCTGATGAATGTGCTCACTTACTTGGTATAAAAGTATTTCCTTGGGTTTCAAAATATCCTACTTACAGTTTAACTAGTTAAATTTTGAGACAATTGCCAATGTCATCATGCTCAACTGAATATTCACAAACTTTTTAAAGCAACACTCCCCAATCTATTTACTAAGATAGTCAACATTGACATTTTCATTCAAAATGTTATTTTTGCCATTAATAGGAGCATGTGCAAACTGTATTTAACATTCAATTCTGCTATTAGCAGAAGGGCCAAATAAAACAATAAAAA
>PVHY01009350.1:0-56879 GCA_004024945.1 Uropsilus gracilis | reverse complement strand
AAAAAAAAAAAAAAAAAAAAAAAAAAAAAAAAAAAAAAAAAAAAAAAAAAAAAAAAAAAAAAAAAAAAAAAAAAAAAAAAAAAAAAAAAAAAAAAAAAGAATCAAATAAGATAATGTATTTAAGAGGATTATGTTTCCTGCCAGCATAAGCATTGCTTAATAACTACTATAATTGCAAACCATAGAATGAATTTTTTTCTTCAAAGTTTCTTTCCATTGGATTTTTAAAGGAAACTTCTAAAACCAACATTATGTAAAATTTAAAGGAAAATAAAAGAACTATTTATTAAAAGTTTGATTACCAACAATTTGATCAAATAATCCTTTATTGCATGTTGATTTCAACATGTGGAAAATGTAATTATCTTTTACAGAACTAAGAAGTGTTATTTATTTATATTTTCTCCCTAGGCTTGCAGAAACAAATGCTTGCCCATGTAGTGCCATTATACTGTTAGATCCTATCAAGTTTGCATTATGACTCAGTGAACTAAAATCTGATAAGCAGGTTATCTTTTCTAGGTTGAAAATGATACTCAGTTAATCCTTCTAACTAATGAATGAATTCTTTAATGCTACATGAATAAAAAATAACATCTGGAAAAATTTATCCCACATCTTTTCCCTTTTTGTTGTTTTTTATTCTTAAAAAGCAATATCTTTTATACTCTATAATAATTCTTTTTTGTTCCTAACCAAAGAAAAAGGAGTTACTATTACACAAGATTTTCGGTCCTCTTATTAATCCTTTCTCAGTTAAGATATTTTGTAAACTCATTTTTTTTTCAATTGGTCAAAGAATAATTTATCCTTCCCTGTTACATAGTATATTTGAATATATCCTAATTCGCAAAGCAACTTTATTAGGAGAATCCTGTTAAACTGCTTTAATCCTATAATTCTTGTAAGGAGTTTGTCTGATGCTCCCTCTTGATTACTTATAGTAGTGGTGTACTGGTAAATATTTAACTATCAGCTCTCCAGGTGAAGAGATCCTGATTTATATCATTAGGTAATTTCTGTGATAGAAGATTAATGTCTTCTCCCAGAGCTGTCCATTTTAGAATGCCTCAATGGTTGTTAGCAAAGGTTGCAGATGAAATTAAAGTTGCTAATCACTGCTCTTAAAACAGGGAGATTTTCCTGGATTATCTAGGGCTCAGTCTAATCAGAAGAGCCTTTGAAAGTGGAAAAGGGAGATGTCATTACAAAAGAATGGTCAAAGAAAGGCATGTTATTGGGTTAATAGATGGAGAAAGGATACCATGTGTCAAGGAATGTGGGAAGTCTTGGAAATTGGGAAACCTTTGGAGATGAATATTTTTAGGGTTTCCAGATTGGAATTAATTTAATGAAGCCTGTGACAGGTTTCTAACTTATATAACTGTAAGATAATAGATCTATGCATTTTAGCAACTAAATTCAACATAACCTTTTATAGCAGATTTGTAAATTAATATACATATCAAGTCAGGGTTCAAGGTACAATTATGTTCAGGGTTCAAACTACCATTTGATCCAGCAATTCTATTTTTTAAAAATTAATTTTATTTTATGATTTTCCTACAATATTGGACATATTTGTTTGATTATTTTTCCCCTTAGGTATGGTCCTCCCTTCCATATTATAACCTATCACCCTATCCTAGTCCCCTTATCCCTCTTACCCACTCTGGTCATTCCCACTCCTTGCTCTGCAAGTTATTGGACCATGCTTGACCAACTGGTCTTTTCATTTTTCTGGAACAATGTCCTTTTTTCATGAGTGAGGACCTGCACTTCAGGATCACAATAGACCAGGCTGATCAAATCTCCAGGAGTAACTGATGCAGGTGTTCAGGCCGAGCACATTAGGAATCTCTTGTAGGGCAGATATATGGTGCAATTCTACAGGATAATTTCCAGTGATTGTTACTTGGTGCTGCTTCTGTGCTGCTTCTTTCTTTCTTTTTTTTTTTTTTTTGAGACTAGGTCTTGCTATTTTTGCCCGTGGAACCGCAGGCTCTCATTGCCTGTGGTACCACAGACTCAAGCAATCCCCAGCCTCAGCTTCCCAGGTAGCTGGGATTACAGGCGCGCACCACCATGTCCAGCTATTTTTTTTGGAGCTAGGTCTCGCTACGGGCCCCAGGCGGGACTCGAACCGCAATCCCTAGCCCCGGCTGCTTCATAGGCTGAAGCTTACAAGCACGAGCCACCGTGCCCGGCCTGCACTGCTTCTTGTATCTGGGGTTGGGAGCCCAACTCCTATCCACTGGCAGTGGAGAAGTTCCTTGCTAGGGTCAGACTTTGCCAGCTGGTTGGTCCAACTCCTCTCCCCTCTCATGTTAGCAGTTCTGCAGTGGGCCCATTGCCTTGTCTTTGTGGCTTTCATCCTCCATTGATTAGTAAAGGAGGGAGCCTCACTCACATTGCATGAAACTCTGAACCAGGGATTAGGTTACCCACCTCCAAAGACAATGTAAGTGGAAATCTGTGACAGGCCTCCACAATTGCTGGTCTCATGGTCTTCTCGGTGGTTCTGACAATGCTCTGTTTGGGTCCTACCCAGGTGGTAAGTGTATCCAGGGCTGTTATTACTCTCTTTCCTCTCTGTTATAGTGCAGCTTTTTATTCCTAGTGCAGTTCTAATTGAGGTTGGAGTAAACCAGAGGGGAACTCCCCCTAGCCCACTCTGGCAGAGGTGCCCAGCTCCCATCCCTGACCTACATGGAGCCAGAGGTCAGCTTCCCTATCCTGAGACCTGACTGAGATCCTGAGACCCCAATGGCATAGGACTCACCCTTCCCCCACTCCCCTACCAGCAGCCTAGGCTGCAGTGGGGGTGTGCTGGAGATCCTCTCCAAGGGCCTAAGCCATCCAAAAGGACCTCAACTCCCATCTCCAAGCAGAATAAGCTCAGGGCCGGGTCTGGAAGACAAAGCCTACTAATTCCCTCTTCCAGTTCAGGAAGGCTTTGACAGAGGCTACCCAGCCCTCAGCCCCCTACATAAGGGAGGAGGCTGGGCCCCCCAGCCTAAGACTCCTAGACCCAAAGACCCCATGACCCCAGGGCTCCAGTGGCATAGGGCTCACCCTACTCCTATACCCACCAACAGTCTATGTCTTGGCAGAGGTGGGCCCAGGCAGTCTGGGGGGAACTTTCAACACTCTCCTTCAATCCAACTGGGACTAGGGTTGGGCATGAAAGGCAAAATCTACTAAACACTGCTCCCAGTCCGAGACCCAGCAGAAGTGCCCAGTCCCCACCCCCAGTCTACATGGAAACTGAGGCTCCTCCAACCTGAAACCCCTGAATCCAAGACCCTGAGGCCCCAGTGGCATAGAACTCACCTTACCCCCCGCTCCTGCAGCAGCCTAGCCTTAGCCTTAGGTGGTGTGTGGTGGAGCTCCTTTCCAGGGGATAGAGTCATACATAAGGCTGATCGAGCAATTTTGCTTCTGGGAATCTACACAAAGGATATAAAAAAAAATTGAAAAGGACACCTGTACTTTCATGTTTATTGGAGCACTATTTATAACAGCCAGGATATGGAAACAACCCAAATGCCCCCAAACAGACAAATGGACAGTAGGTTGTGATACATTTACACAATAGAATATTATTCAGCAATCAAACAAGACAAACACATATTACTTGCAGGAACATGGATGGAGCTAGAAGGAATCATGTTAGCAGAAACTGAAATCAGGTAACAAAACCAACAAACAAGGGTACTTAAGTAAACTATACTTAACTAAACTCATCAGGTTTGTCCCAGTCTGTGTGAATAGTAGCAAGATCATAATGTCTTAAAAAGAGGCAAAAACAGATTTATTCACTTCCAAAAAGACAAAATAGACAAAAGTCATTGAGGTTGCAAGGGAACCCCTTTGGTAATTTTATCACATAGTCCAGTCTTTAGTCCATAAAGCTACATGTGGGTCCTTCAGCCATAAGCTTCCATAAAAATGGCAACTGTCCCCCAACCTTCAAGCCAAATAAGAAACCAAGATGGTCTGTCGATCTTCTGCCAAAGGTACAGCTATTCACTTCAAGCCAAAAGAAGAAACCAAAATGGCATCAATAATCCTCCTTCAAAAGTGGGAGATTCAAATCCAATGAAGAAATAAAGATGGGATTGTCAATCTTCCTCCAAAAAGCATAGCTATTCACTTCAAGCCAAATGAAGAAACCAAGATGGTACTGTCAATCCTACTTCAAAAGTTACAACTCCAGCATTCTTTTTGCTTCAACTCTAAAGTGAGCCAAAACCACCAAGACTCACTTAATACAACAGCAGCAGCAGCACTTTAGACATCTCTTGATGAGGACAGCAGCACTCCAATTTCTCTTCAGTTCTCCAGACAATTCCAAAACTTTGCAGTTTCAAAGTTAAAACAAGTTCAATCATCATATTTCCAAGACAGCTCACACAGATCACAAGTTTCTCCAACATGCTTCCTTGGGCTCCTCACTGGACCAGGCTGGGGATGGAAGCCCACAGCATGGCTTCCTTCTCTGCCCTGCTGCCAAACATGACAGCAGTATCTCAGAAGCCTCCAGTCTCCCCTGCTCCTCTGTTCTCTTCTCCTGCTTTCCCTCTCTCTCGCTTGCACTTCTTAAATCTCTTCTCTCTGTTTCTCTAGGGAGAAGCCTTGGTTTCCCTTTTCTAAGTCTCCACCCACCAGGGAGCAATAGCTGCCATCCTAATGCAGCATTATCATGCTGGGGCCATGGCTCCCCAATTTCATCACAGCACCCCTATCAAAACAAGCCAGAATGAAAAAGAGAAATATTGGATGTTCTCACTTATGTATGTAATATAGGGAAAACAAAACAAACCAAAAAATCCAACAAACTGACAGAGGTAAAGCATAAAGCAAGGGAGGGAGAGAGAGGGTAAAATTGGGGGAAGGATGAGTACAAAAGATTAAGATGATTTCATAGGTGACAAGGTGGTGGGGGAACTTTGGGGTATACAATGATGTAATAAATACATTTATGTGCAATCAATTAAAAATATATAAAAAACCCAGAACCCGCTGAGGTGCCATTTTGGTGATGTTAATCATAGTTTGGGAAAAGATGAGAACAGTAAGCTCTTAAGAGCTCATGTGAACTAGCTTTAGCATAGAACTGAGCCAACTAGAACAAGAAAGCATGGCTCACTTTCTGCTTATATTTCATGGTAAAATAATAAACCAGGTAAAAGGTAATAAAAACCAGATACTATCATTAAGCTATTTCTAGTATTTACTTTTTTACTTTTTTCCCCATTAGAATCTAAGGCAGCTAGAAGTTGGGTCATGAGCAATTAAAGAAGAAAAGGAAGTAGCAAAGGCCATCGTATTGAACAATTCTTGCAGGGATATTTTCACCAAAATTAAGGTACAAATGATGTCCTATGAAGTTAAGCAAAGTTAAGTCCCCAATATGATCTTAGAATTTTATGGAAATATGAAGTTACTGCTCTTTGATTAGGTGTTTTAAATTTTTTAATAGAAACTAAAACAATTTTTAAATTAAAACTTTGGAATAGTATAAGAAAATCAAGGGGTTTGAAATTACATAAAACTTTTTTTTTTTTTTTTTTTTTTTGAGACTAGGTCTCGCTATTTTTGCCCATGGAACTGCAGGCTCACATTGCCTGGGGTATCACAGACTCAAGCAATCCCTAGCCTCAGTTTCCCAGGTAGCTGTGATTACAGGCATGCGCCACCTCACCAGCTATTTTTTGGGACTAGGTCTTGCTGTGTTGCCCTGAGCGGGACTCGAACCAAGATCCCAAGGCCTGGCTGCTTCTTAGGCTGAAGCTTACAGGCATGTGCCACCATGCCTGGCTAAAACTTTGTTTTAGTGTCTTAAGAAAACAAACAAAAAGAAATGAAGAGATAAAAAAAAATAATTGAAATGATTCCGAACCTTGGTAGCAACCAATATGTCCTTTAGAAGATAGACAAATAAAATGGATAATTTAATATTCAGGTAATTGATAATTTATTTAGCACTCCCCAAAAATTCAGTCCATGAGAAGATATAACAACTCTAAACACAAATTACTAGTTGAAAGAATCTATTCTGAGAAGGCACTTTTTTTTTCGTACTTCCAACTATATGACATTCTGGAAAAGACAAAACGATGAGGCAATAAAAAGTTCAGTGGTGAATGGTGGGATGGATAAACGGAACACAGAACTTTTAAGGCATTGATGATACTTGGATACCATATTGATGGATACATGTCATGTATTTGTCCAAACCTGTAGAATGAAGAATATCAAGTGAACCATAAAATGAATTATGAATTATTGATGGTTGTGATGCCAGTATAGACTCATCAGTTATAGTGTTAAGTACCTTTCTGTGGTAGATGTTGATAATGTTGATAATGATGTTGATTTGCATGTGTAAGGGAAGGGAGTATATAAGAAATCTTAGCAGATGCCTATCAATTTTGCTGTGAACCTAAAGCAGTTCTTCAAAACCCCAAATTTTTATTAAAAAAAGAGAAAGATGGCTAGAAAAAAAATTCAGAATATGATTCCTAGCCAGCATGCAAACTCAATTCTTTTCCTTTTAGCACGTTTCCTAACACATGACCATAGAATTTAATACTTTTGGTGGCTATAAAAACTTCATATGCATAAATTTACTAACCCATTTCACATATCTTGAGTGCAAACCTGAGGTTTTCTCTTTTTTCTTTTAGAGACTATGTCTCACTATGTTGCCCAACGTTGTCCCAAACCCAAGGACTCAAGTGATCCCTAGCTTCAGCCTTCCAGGTAACTGAGATTACAAGTGCATGCCACCATGCCTGGCTATTTTTTGAGACTAGGTCTCACTATGTTGCCTGGGGTAGTCTCGAACATGTGGACTCAAATGATTCCTAGCCTCTGCCTCCTAAACAGCTGGGGTTACAGGTGCTGCATCTGGTTGGAGGTTTTTCACATATTCATGAGAACAGAGTATATGTCTCTATTGTTTATGATTTTATCTCCAGGGCTTTACAGTGTCCGCATTTAATACATTCACATGTATTCATTGACAGACTATATAAAACATAATGTGTTGTAGAGGCTTTTGATTTATATAGACATTTTCTCAGTGATAGTATTGATAGTAGCTGAATTTTGAATGAAAGTCTAGGAGTGAAAATTCAAGTGCTTATAGGTTATTAAAATGAAAGTAAAAATGCAGTAAATGTTTTTTTATAAGCACCCAAGGGACCATATATAAAATAGCAATAAAATAGCTTTTGAAAAACCCTAATTATGGATTTGTGATGGATAGTTGTTTACTATGTAGAAACCTATGCTATTTATTTGAATTACTCCAGAAGAATAATGTATATAGGCATTTAAGTTTATCACTATAATATAGTAATATACCCCTCTATCTTACTAGAATTCACAGCATCTAATGGCCATGAATAAATTTATAGACTGTTTTTCATTTTGAAGCAAAATGACTATGAGCATAAAATATCCATTTTGTCTCCTTATAATAGGTAAATAAAACAAAGAACCTAAAGGACAATGGTAATAAATTACTCCTTGTAGAAATAAGAACTAGATGTCTATTATTAATTGTGAAGTCCATAAACAATCAAAATCTTATTCCTGGTCAATATTGGTAAAAAAAAAAACAAACAAACATAAATTCTAGTTTTGAAACTTGACTCTCAGATGTTCAATTTTGAGTTCAAACAATGTTATTGCCAAGAGAAGAAAATGAGTATTTGCTGGCATATCAATATGTAGACATGATCACAGAGCATAAACAACTGCAAGAACTACAATGCTACTTATTTATTAGAATGCAGTGAGAATTAGTTCAATGAAAAGAAAAGAGAAAAATATTTTACCTAATTTACATTGCTTCTTAAAAACACACACCTAATGAAATAATGTGTTAAGAAAGAGATGCTTAGAAAGCAAAAACTTAAAGAAATATTGAATAATCAGACTGCTAGAGATAAAAAATAAAGCTTAAGGAATTAGGAGGATTAATTTTGCTCTTGCTTCAGTAATGGATAGGAAGGAAGAGAAAGAAGATCTTGTTGAAATGTGTGAGGCTATTTACATTGGTTCTCTCACTTTTTACTCTGATATCATTCCTGTTGGGTTGTCATTATTTTTCTCATTTCCATATAAGAAATATAAAATTCAAGGGGGTTGATTGAACAAGTGATTCACAGACATAATACTAGCTTATAAGAGCAGGTAATTGAATCCAAATCTACACAGCTCTGAAGTTCATTTTCTTTCCACTCTCCCATGCCTCTTCTCTATGCTTCTCTCTGCTTGCCCTGGCAGTTTATGAAACATTTCAGTAATTTTGAGTCCTTAACGTCTTTAACGAAATGATCTGATTTTATAATCTGCAAGCCTGGTGGGAGCAGGTTAACCTTTTCTTCAGTGTAGCTTGTTCCTTTCATTGCCTTTAGGGTATTTTTAATTCCTATTTTGACAGATGAAGAAACTGCAGTGTTGAGGTTAAGTAAATTATATATGGTTGCACAAAACACAAACTGCTGAACTGGGATTCAAAATCAGTCAGGGTTGCTGCAGAACATACAGGCTTAACCACTGCACTAAAATATCATGTTTCGAGGAGGATATTCTTCCTCTCCCTCTCCTCGAAAATTCTCCCTTCTACAGCTTTCATTATCTCTTGGAGATTTCTGCTTCTCTGGGAAAGTGTCTGGGGATAAGGAAAATGAAGGGGAGTGTTGAGAGGGAATGTAGAGGTGATGTAACTCAAATATAGTTCTTTAATTGTCCTGGTGATTGTTTCATGATCAAACTTGGCATATATTATAGGAGTCAGGAAAACAAAGGGTATATCTGCATAGTGAAAAATAGGTATTTAAGGTATAAATTTTAAATATTACTAGTGGACACTAGTAATAAGAGATAAGACTGAAAATGTAGTTGAGGACAGATCAAGAGAAAAAAGATAAGAAGAATGGATTTTACTTGGTAGCTAAAAGGGAACATTTAGGTGGGTCTAATTAAAGGTTTGCTTCGGAGATTAATATGGTGTAGTTGAACGTGGTATATTGGAGAGAGAATGCTTAGAAATTAGTAAATTCAACTTGATGGGGTGCTGTGGTTAAATAGGGGGACCCCAGCATGGTAATGTGCATTAGAATGAGTCATTGTGCCCTGGTAGGTGGAGACTTGGCAAAGGGAAACCAAAGCTTCTCACTCGGGGAATAGAGAGGGGATTTAAGAGAATGTGAGAAAGCTGGAGAAGGGAGAAAGCAGAGGAACAGCAAAGAGGCTGGAGGCCTTGGAGCTGCTGCTGCCTTGTGTGGCAACAAGGCAGTGAAGGAAGTCATGTTTGGGCTTCCATCAACAGCCTGGGCTGGTGAGGAGGCTAAAGGAGCATGGTGGAGATATTCTTTCTAGCTTTTTAGCTATGGAGACAGAGAGAGAGAGAGAGAGAGACAGACAGACAGACAGACAGACTGAGATTGAGAGAGACAGAAACAGAGAGAGACAGAGACAGAGAGAGACAGAGACAGAGACAAGAGACAGACAGAGACAGAGACAGACAGAGACAGAGACAGACAGAGACACAGAGACACACACAGAGAGAGAGACTCTATGGTCTCTTTTTCTATCAGGACACTGATTTTGTCATAAGGTTCTCACCCCTAGGATATCATCTAATGCAAGTTATACTCCAAAGGCCCCATCTCAAATAACATGCTTTAGGGTTTAGGAATTCAACATATGATTTTTTTTAAAGGAAAATATTCAGTCTATAATTCTCTAGATCATGGATTAATTAAAGTTCTATGGAGAGTAATAATGGGCCAAAAGTCCAAATTTACAAGGCATAATTGGGGGTGATCTGAAGGCCATAGCTAGCCACAGCTAGTAGTGATGGCCTGATGAAAAGAATAAAGTTAAATTTCCTTAGGAGTAAGAATGAGAAAATGATGTGGAAACAGCAATTGAAGAACAAGAAGGATAATTATAATAGAAAGAGATTTGGGTAGAAAACAATCATGGATATCTCTGTGTGTGTGTGTGTGTGTGTGTGTGTGTATGCATATCACTATCTGTCTGTCTGACAGTTGATTCCACAGTTCCCACTCTGTCCCTGTCATTGCTTGTATAAACTGACCTAGTCACTAGACTGGTTGCATAAAATATCCTATTTTGTTAAAGAATAACATTTAGTGAAGTTCAGTGCAAGTGTTCCTTGGCCTGAATTTTTCAATATGGGCCAGATTCAGGAATGCATTGCTATTGTGATTCTGTCCTCTTATAGGACCCTGTATTATTTTGCATTAATGGATAAAGAGAATGGAGTATCATACATAGAAGGTTTAATAGGACTTGGTTCACATCATTTTTGTCATGTACCTTATACAATAAGTAATTTATAGGCCATAACTAATTACAAGGCTTCTAGACTGGAAAGTGTACTTTAGCTTTTTCAGTCAAGAGAGGTTGTATTATGTGGATGTTCAAAGCAACACTAAAAATTTCTTTAAGCTCACAAATAAAATTTTGTTTCTCACTTATAGAATATTTTCATAATAGGCCAGTAAGGAAGCTCTGCTTATCATAGTCACTGTACCCCAAACTAATGAACACCTCATTTCTTAGACCAATATTCTGGTCACTAAACATTTAAGTCATTCCCTTTTTCTCATACAAACTTGCCAGCTAATTTGTGTCTAGGTATGGAATTATTATCAAAGTTGGGATTGAAACCTAGGAGATAAGTAATAATTTCTACATTGGGGGTGATGTGTAGTAATTTCTAGGTTAGTTCTAGATACTGATCCTCTTAATCCAGAGATTAAGAATCACAGGATAAAGTATTGATGAAGATAAACCCACTGCTGATAAGCTCTGACTAAGAAACTACCCCTTGGAAGAGATGATAACATGCCAGACATGGAAAAAGTAGAATAAGAATTACTTGTACATGTACACGTAAAATTCAGGAAGGCTGATTGAACAAATGATGTAAAATACTTGCAAGAAAAGCTTGCAAGAACAGATAATTAAATCCAAATCTACATTGCTCTATGTACCTTGACATCATTCCCTTTGTTTCAAGGACTTTTTAATTTATTTTTCTTAATACTTATGGCATGAAAATAACTACTTAAGGGGAAGGTTTCTTTCTATTTTTAAGTGTAATGCTATTATCCTTCAGGCCTTAGGATAGAGCTAGTTGTTTTGTAGTTTATGACAGTCAATTTTAACAGATACACATAAACTAATGTTGAACTTGTCATCTAAGCTATTTAGCTATCAAGCAGATTCTTTAGTAGGAATCTTGTCACTAAAGTGTTCTGAAGTTTACCTTGGTGTTTAAGGGAAAGGCATTTTTTAAAACATCTTTCATCTTCTGGATCTACTTTGTAAACCTTTCATCCCCTGTAGTTATCAACTGCATATCTAACCCTCTAGAAAATGAATTGAACCAACTTGATGAGAATAACTATACATAGTGCTCTTTTCCCCCCAAAAGTTAGCAAAATTATAATTCTACATAGACATTTTGTAAAGCTATTAAAAAAAGAAAAAGGAGTTTTGTGAGTGGAAATGTAGTGTCCAAGTCACATTTTACTTTAAAATACAATGAATCAATAAAATAAAAAAAATAAACAAAACATAAAAACAGCTAAGATATTTTTAAATGTCTTTTATTTCTTTTAAAAATGTTTTATAGTTTTCTTTGTATAGATCGTTCATATCTTTTGTTAGGTTTATTCCTGGTATTTAGTTTTCTTCAGTGTGATGATAAATGAGAGGTGATTTTTTTTTAATTTCTTCTTCTGACTGATTTTTTGCATATAAGAAGGCCACCGATTTTTGTGTGTTGATTTTATATCTGACTACCTTACCAAACTGTATTATTATTTCAATGAGCTTTTCTCTTTTTTTTTTTCCTGGAGGTATATCTTCTGCATGGGATGATAGCTTTATTTCTTCTTTCTTTATTTGTATTCCTTTTATGTCTTTCTCTTGCTTTATTGCCTTAGTTACAACTTCCAGTACTATGTTGAAAATTAGTGGTGAGAGTGGACATCCTTGCCTTGTTCCAGATCTTAATTGAAATGATTTCAGTTTTTTCCCATTAAGGATGATGCTTACTGTGGATTTGTCATAAATGGCTCTTATTATGTTGAGATATATTCCTTTTATTCTGATTTTTCCAAGGGCTTTCATTATGAATGGATGCTGTACTTTATCAATTTTTTTTCTGCATTTATTGATATGATCATAAGATTTTTCCAATCCATGAGCAGAGAATGTCTTTCCCTGCTCATGGATTGGAAAAACTAAGATTATCAAAGCAGCCACCCTAAAAAAAAGCAATCTACAGATTCAATGCATTCCCAGTAAAAATTCCAAAGACATTCTCTAAAAAGATAGAACAAAAATTACTGAACTTCATATGGAATAATAAAAGACCATGAATATCCAAAACCCTCCTGACCAGCAAAAGAGAGACTAGAGGTATTACAATCTCAAACTTCAAGCTATACTACAAAACCCTAATAATGAAAATAGCATGGTACTGGAACAAAAATGGACAATGAGATCAGTGGAACAGAACTGAGTTCCCAGAAATAAAACCACACAAGTATGGTCAACTAAATTTTGACAAAATTTTGACAAAGGGGCAAAAATCATACACTGAAACAAGGATAATCTGTTCAATAAATGGTGCTGGAATTAACTTGGTATATGGTGAGTTGGAGAGAAGAGACTTTGGAATTAACAAGTTCAATTGAAATGTGACTTAAGACTGCAGTTTAAGGAAAGTTGCCTGATTGGATCCTTGGTTGCATTTTCTGGGAAGTGCTACTCACTCAGTCTATGTTCTCTGTGACTCGCGGGTCATCTCTTTTGAAGATTCTTTCTATTATTCCTCTTGGTTTCAGCTAAAATAAACATTGAACAATATACCTTCCTTGAAGTCTGAAAAATAAACATTGAACAATATACCTTCCTTGAAGTCTGAATAGTTTTATCTCAACCTATCAGGAATTTTTTTTTTTTATTTCTTTTTTTTTTTTGAGACTAGGTCTTGCTATTTTTGCCCGTGGAACCGCAGGCTCTCGTTGCCTGGGGTACCACGGACTCAAGCAATCCCCAGCCTCAGCTTCCCAGGTAGCTGGGATTACAGGTGCGCACCACCACGCCCAGCTATTTTTTTGGGAACTAGGTCTCGCTACGGGCCCCAGGCGGGGCTCGAACCGTGATCCCTAGCCCCGGCCGGTTCATAGGCTGAAGCTTATAAGCACAAGCCACCGTGCCCGGCCTCTATCAGGAATTATAACATGAATATTACCAGGGAGAATAATAGTGGGCCAAAGTCCAAATTCATTAGGCATAACTGGGTCATGACCTTAGGGTCAGAGCTACCACAGCAAATAGAGATAACTGGATGAAAAGAATAAAGTTAAATTCCCTTAGGAGTAAGAATGGGGAAATGGTGTGAAAGCAACTATTGAAGAGCAAGGACAGTTATAGTAGGTAGGGTTTTGGGTAGAAAAAAATCATATGTATATATGTATATATGCACATGTATATATATCTATATTTTATGTATATATGTGACAGTTGATTCCACAATTCCCACTATCTCTCATTACTTGTGAAAGCTGACCTATTTCACTAAACTGGTTGCATGAAAGGTCATGTTTTATTAAAGAAATTCACATAATTCACACAAATGTCTCTGCTCTACATGCTCCAGGCAATAGAACATTTCGTACTCACTTTTGAAGTCACCCCTACATAATTTGTTGAAAAATTTAATTGGCTAATTTTCTAAAAAGGTCTATTTTCCCCAGAGAGTCTCTAGGCATAAAGACAACAAGATTTTGTGATTTGTGGTTTGTCTTTCCTTCGTAACATTTCATCCCACCACTCTAACATGGTCCTTGTGCTTGGTTATGATGATGTCTTTGTTATCACTGTGATTACCTGCACAGGCTACAGGAAATCTTTTCGGAGATCTCTCAGTCTTAGAATCGAGTATGAATGAGCCATAGTTTAGAACCCATAAATGCAGCTTTTATGATTATGAAACAATATACATGCTTCTCAAATTATAGAAAAACCAACCAACCAACAACTAACATTTCAGACTATTTTCTTACTCTAGTTTGTGATGTTTGTATATATATTTTAAGTTTAACTATTATACATCTATCACAATGACTTGTGAGTTTTTCTGGAAACATAATTTTTATTAGTCACAAAATATACCAATGTAAGTAAGATTCACACATTTATCTAATTCCTGATTATTGTACATTTAGGTTGTTTTTGTTGCTTCTGCCTTTTGAACTGTTACTAAGTCAGAATTTTAACTAAACATCCAATAGACTTGGATAACTGACCCTTTGAAAGAAACCATTGATGAGAATTACAGTTAGATCTGTTGGAGGGTAACCCTTAGACACAAAACAGAGTCAAAGTTCTGATTAAATCTCAAAGTTTTATTAGTTGGCCAGTAACTTCCGTCAGGTAAGGGAGGAGTCCTGAGCAAAACTTAGCAGTGGTTTATGAGGGCAAAAACCACATAGCTACAGTTGCCAAAGCCAAAGCAAGTGGGGGTACAGAGGTGGAAACAAGTCATTAGGAACAAGGGGAGCACTGGAGCATATCACCATCTCCTGGTCTCCATGTCCTCATTTTGGTTACCAAATGTTGGGACCTTCTGTTTCTACGGAGGAACTTGACAAATTATTTCTTGACTGGAAATCACTCTCCTGTGCTGACTCATGGGCTGTTTTCAAGCTGCTGGGAAAAGGCATTTGGGGTATGTTACTGACCAATAAATTGATATAATTGAGATGCATAAAAAGCTGTTATCAATTATGCCCCATTATGGCTCAAACTTTGAGATCATGTTCTGACTCAAATCTGCAGTATAAAAGAACAATAGTACCAGTTACATGTCACATTTTTTAAAAGGCTGTATTTACATAATCCTGAAACAACTCATTGAATATTCGGTTCAAACATGTTTCAAATCTTGCTATGCTACTACTGATTGCTAGAGGGCAGCAGAAGCCAGGAACTGGCCGGAAAAGCAATGATTTGAATAAGCTAAGGAAGCTCTTCCAGCTCTAGGGAATGATATGTTCAGCATTGAGACAGAAGATTGGTTTCAAGGAAACCGCAATAAAGGTCTTTTCACTAAATTGAGATATCAACAAAATGAAGGAGCAACAGATGTTACTCCTGGGTTACTTGTGTAACACAGGTAACTTGTTACACAAATGTGACATCTAATTGTTACACAAGTTACTTGTGTTACACCGACTTACTTAGAATAGAGTACTGAAATGATAAAGTGAAGACTAGGAAGAATCACCAAATATAATCCTGAAAACATGTGTTATCTGGATATCTATTTAAAAGAGAGGGTCAAATTAAAACTGTGATTAAATTTGAAGTGCATATCTCAGGGAAACAAGATGTCAGTAACAGATGTCAGAGGGCAGTGACAATATGGTATTGAGCAAACCCTCCATGTGAAGAGTCCACAAGTGAGAGCAACAAGAGAGCAAGTGTAAGGGCATAAGAACCTGGGGATTGAAAGTTATAGAAAGAACTATTTCAGTAAAATAGCTACTAAATTCTGATAGTAGAAAAAAACATTGGATAAGAGTCCTGAGAGCTAGATTTACCATAACCTAATTATTTTGATTGTGAGCAAGGCATTAATTTTTCCTGGATTTTTGGTTTTTCATGGACATATTGAGGGCTTATACTGGGATGAATATAAGATACCTAAGATGTTTGAAATTCTAGGACAGGGTTGGTTGGTGATTAGTTTAAACCAAACCACTCAGTTACGCAGTGTTGGCAGAAGAGATAATAACCAACCTCAATCCTTTTTTAGTCTCTTCAAATTATCCTATTGTAGCTAGCCTGTGAATGTTGTGATTCTATTTCTTTTGTTGTACTTACATGAAGAACAGAAGCCAGACTGGGTGTTTCATACTGTGTATTCATGTAACAGGAAGAAGCAGCAAGGTTTCCCAGAATTTTTTGAACTTATTTTAAATAGACAGAAGTGTATTTGTTTGGTAAATCCTTAAAGAATTTGCTAAAGAATATACAAAGACTCAGTGCATTTCAAACTCTTCAGTTGTTCATATTTTGAATCAGAGAGTTAGGAAGAGCTGAAAGGATCTTAGGGATTTTAAAATTTGTCTAATCAGAACTTATTATTTTTGAATTCTAAAGTACTTGATAATGACATACACATTGTGAAAACATTCAGCATTTCCTTTCCTCCAGTTATTACTGTATAGTTTTGAACAATAATTTTTGGTTTTGAATTTCTTTCATATTTATTTGTAATCCTGTTTTAAAATAGAAGTTATTACTATTTGAATTTCATGAGAAAATTAATTAAGTAGATAAATTGGAGAAGGCTGTTTATAGACTGGATAACAAAATACTTTGGGGAATCTATTTTCTTGTGAATAGCCATGGGGATATAAAATATAAGCATTTAAAGATTTTAAATGGCCTTAAAGTGCTTTTTGAAAACTCTAATCTTCCCTTTCATCTAGTATTATATAAAAATATTATAAAGGATGATGCATAGTCTGTTGATCTTTTAAAGTGGAAAGATACAAATCTCTGGTACAAGTGGTTCTCAACCTTTCATTGACAAAATCTCTTTTAGTTATTTTTTTTCTCTGTGATTCAACATTTTGAAATATTTTTTCTAATTTTACCAATAAAAATACTCCCTAAATGATAAGGCTTTTCATTTTAAATTAATCCAAAATACATGCAACACAACATAAGTTCAGCTATGATGCAATCCTGAGTCAAGTAAAAAAAACTATTTAGTGCAAACTCACGGTGAGAAAATGTATTTCTTCTGTTATGGTTTGAAAATAGCTCTAGAACTCCAGAAGACCCCAGGCAACTCCTTTTCTCTAGCTCTCCCAATGTGTAAATGAGTGGCTTATCAGTTATTCAAAGTCACTGAGAGAAATCCAGCAACTACAAAACTGGATGTATCCTTTTCTTTAGGATATATCGTTAATCATTTCTGTGAGTGACGTTTACGTTCATACTTATCAGAAAAAAGTGAATCAAGACACTTGCTGGTTTGCCTTTTCTTTTTCCCTTTAGCGAATGCCGAAAGTTTTCTTTTCCCCTTGAAATGTTCAGTTCACAAGGCAGGAACATCTGAAGAAATGAAAATAAATCTAAATTGAAAATGCTTTAGTTTTTCTGTTTAGTAATGGGTATCACTTTTTTATTAAAGCTTTTTCCATGAGCCAGGCATTTACATGCCTCAGCTACAGTCTCAACAACCATCTTGTGACGTGGTGATTGCCACTATTATGAAGTGGAACAGCACAGAGGTTACTAGCATTGACTTAGTCACAGAATGCCTGACCTATCGCTATTCAAATTCCACACTGTCACTTAATGGTTATATGGCCTTGTTTCTTCATCATTAAGATATGATACACAGCACCTAGCTCAGGATTGCTGTAAATGAGAAAGAGGAAAGCAGTGCTTGAGAACCAGGAGAAGCAGGGGTTAGACTGGCTGTGTCAGCTAGGCATTTGGTGTTGTTAGAAGCAGACATGATACTGACAGTTGAGCATAAACTAGTTTATAGACAATCAGTGGTACAGAAGGCCATTCTAATTGTGACTGTCAAGACAAAAACAAGGCTACACTATAAGCCTGTCTCAGACAAAAGCATGGACACAGCCAAACCACAAAAATAACTAACCTCTTTCCCTATCTTGGTAAATATAAATTGTAGGAAGCCATAAAATAGGCAAAAGGTCTGCCAATAGAACACTCCTATTCATTCTTATCTAACTTCAACACACCTAAGATGGATCTGCAGATTTCTTTGCAGTGGATGGCTGTCTTCTATCCTCCTATGATTAACTCACCTGAGAGACATTCCCCTAAAAGATAAAAGATAAACACCCCCATGGTGTTTCCTGAGAGATAATTAATCCCTTACCCCCATGTGCTACATACCCAGGATCTTGTTTTTTATCTTCTTTTTTTGTTTCTTTGCTACTACATTGTAATCATTCCTTCACAAGGGTATTTAAGAATTTCTGGGGTCTAGTAAAGTTGACTCTTAACTGCATATTTGCTGAGTCTCCTTTCTGACTGAGTCAATATCTGTCTCTGACTGTTTCAATTTCTCTTGTGATTTTCTTCCTCTTTTCACCCAAGGCTTCAGACAATAAATGACTATAATTGGTAATTAATTACAAATCTAACCTCACTCTATTCTTTCTGCCTTCTATCTACTTCCTAGAGCTCTCCCTAAATAACAATAGAAGCCTATATCCCAGTTAAACACCCATTTACTGAGATGTTTCACAGTTCACATGATGTTTCACAGTTCACATGATGAGTGTCTCCCTTGCTGGAATAAATCAATAAATCCACCTTGTTTGACCATAGGTGTGTTCCTTGTGCTCTTAGGCTAGGGGACATTGACATAAGGAATGAATGACTTAATACAACTGAAAACAGTAGAATAGTGCCTAGTATCTGTAAAATATTCAATAAATATTACTTGTATAGTGATTTTAAATTTTGTAATTGGTGGTATTGATAGAGGGACTGTGGTGAAATTGGGGGCAGGGGTGAGGTGGAGCATGGCTTCCAGAATCACAATGGTCCATTGGAATAACAGCCCAGATGGGTGGATAATTGGAGAAGGAATTGGAGAAGGGAAGTTAAGCCTTCTCAAGAGAAGCGGTTGAGTGGATTAGGGTAGAGATAGACAGGGGAGACTGAGAGAGAAAACCTTAGAGGAGGAGAGAGCAAAGGAACAGGGGAGGCTGAAGACTTTCAAGTTGCCGCTACCATGTGTGGCAGCAGGGTAGGGAAGAAAGCCACATGTGAGCTTCCCTTCCCAACCTGGGCTGGAGAGGAGCCTGTGGAAGCATGCAGGAGAAACTTGTGACCTGTGTAAGTAGACTTGGAAATTTGGTACTTGAGAACTTGGTTTAACTTTGTAGCGATGAAGCATGGAAATTGTCTGGAGAACTGAGAAGAACTTGCTGTGTTGCTCTTTTCATTGTGAGACATCATGATATCTGGTGGGAAAACAAACAAAATGGGGTAATTAACCAAATACAAAGGGATGCAGCTGGCCTTTGAAAGCCAACCACACACCAGGTTCTTCCCAGTCCACACATGCAGTAGCAAGACCACATAAACTTTAAGAGGGAGGCAAAAACAAATTTACTTATTACAAGACAAATTAGAAAAGAATCACTGAGGGATACTAGAAAACCCCTTTGGTAATCTTACCACACAGTCCAGTCTCTAGTCCAAAGAGCACATGACTGCAGCAGCCATGTATGGCCATAAAATGGCACCTGCCCCACCTCAAGCTGGATGAAGGAGCCAAGATGGCACCACTGCTCCTTCTTCAAAGACACAGCTCCTCTTACTCCAACCCAGAAGAAGTCAAGATGGCACTGTCAATCCTTCTCAGAAAGCAGGAGATTCAAATCCAACAAGGAAAACCAGAATGGTGCTGTCAATTCTTCTCCAAAAGGCACATCTCCAGCATTCTTTCAGTTCCATTTCTAAAGTGGCCCAGAATCAGCAAAACTTACTCAATACAGCAATGCAGCAAGCACTTCAGATGTCTCATGTTGAAAATAGCAACACAGCAAACTCTTGTTAGTCCTCCAAAAGACTTCCAAGCTTTGCAGCTTCAAAATTATATCAAGTTTTCAAGTACCACATTTCTAAGACAGCTCACACAGATCATAAGTTTCTCCAACATGCTTCCCTGGGCTCCTCACCAGACCAGGCTGGGGATGGAAGCCAACAACTTGGCTTCCTTCTCTGCCCTGCTGCCCCACATGGCAGTGGCAATTTTGAGGCTTCCAGCCTCCCTCCCCCTCCTCTGCTCTCCTCCCCTTCATTCTCTGTTCTCTCTCCTCCCTCCTTTCCATGTCTTTTTCTCTGTCCCCTCCCTAATCTCTTAATCATCTTTTCACAAGAAAAGGCTTAACTTCCCTTCTTCAAGTCTCTACCCACCAGGACACAATGGCTGTCATTCTAATGCAGCACCACCAGTACTGGGGGCCACAGTACCCTAACATTCTGAAGTAGTTACTGCTGTTGTATCAAGTGAGTCTTGCTGGTTTCAGGCCACTTTAGAGTTGAAGCTGAAAGAATGTTGGAGTTTTGCCTTTCTGAAGGAGAATTGAATTTCTTCATTGAGTTTCCTCGTTGGATTTGAATCTCCCACTTTTGAAGGAGTGATGATGCCATATTGGTTTCATTTGATTTCAAGTGAATAGTTGTGCCTTTGGAAGAATGAGTGCTGATGCCATCTTGGTTCCTTCATGTGGATTGAAAGCGGCACAGTTGCCATTTTGTGTATGCACATGATGCTGCAGTCATGTGCTATTTTTGGACTAGAGACTGAACTGGTGGGTAAGATAATCAAAGGGGATCCATTGTATGCTCATTGGCTTTTGTTTACTTTGTGTTTTTATTGAGTAAATCTGGTTTTGTCTCTTTTTAAGGTTAGTCTTGCTACTGCTTGCCTGGGCTGAACCTAAGGAGTAGCTGGATTTAAAGGGCCAACTGCTCCTAATTGTAAATTTAGTTAAGTACCTTTTTTTGGTTTGTTTTGTGACCCAATTACAGTATGAAATCTCAGAGAGAACCCACAGCTGAGAGGTGATAATGTAGAAGTTCAGTTCAGGTTTGTTATGCTCTATAGCCCAAGTTTTAACTATACCACACTACTATGCTTTGAGTCATCAGCATTGCTCTCCTCTTAGGAGGTGCCTTTATTGGCTCCTGGGACTCAGATTTTGTTTTGATCTATGTTTAAATAAAAATTCTTTTCCTTTACACAGCATTAAAAATCAACCATTAATCCTTTTCATTTTTGTAGAGGCTTGTTAGGTGAAAGGCCTTCAGATTTGCTATCTTTTACTACACTTAAGTCTTTTGATCATGGTAAAATTCTCTTTTATCCTTTGAAGTCTCATTGACTGAAAGGCTATGTAAAGAATGTTAACTTATCTCTTTAACAAGATAAAGAGACTGGGAGACAAGAATGAAAACAGTTCCAAGCTAGCCCCAAAGTAGGGAAGCCTAAAGATGAGATTGCAGGGGTAGTAAGACTGGTAAAATCATCCAGTCAATTAAGCTGATAGGGTAATATCAGGGAGCCTTAAAGGAAGAAAACACACTGAAAGTAAAGTACACTTGACCTCCAGAGTCATAAGTAAAAGAGAGATTGAAAATAAATTAGATTTTGGGTGTAAGTGCCTTTAGTATTTACTTTTCTTCTAGTTTATCAATCATCGGAATGTGTGTAATTACTTTAGGGAAGAACAATTCTTTAAGCAAGAATTGAGTTCATCCTGTTTTTGGAAATAATGGTATTGTGTTTTGTGAAATAATGGTATTTGGAATAATGTGTTTGGAAATAATGGTATTGTGTTTTGTGAAAGACAGTTTGAGGGGCAAGTTTTGGAATTGTTCCAACCATGTATACTTCTTGTAGAGTCACAAAAGCATATTAATAGCAACTAGATGCTATTATAAATAGCTTTTATAATCTGTATATCTGTAAAATCTTGTAAATGATTATAAAAATAGCAGCTTTTATAATCTGTATATTTGTATAATATTATAAATTATGACTTTTCCAAATTCATTTGAAATTTTTTTTCAGAGAATGCATTATCATCATCAGCAGCAGCACCACTATCATACTTAGCACTATGGAGTGTTTACTATATATTGGGCACTTTACATTGTTAAAGTCTGAAAGAGTTAAAAATTATTGCTTAAAGAGCAAATGTCAAGAATGCAAAATATATCCTAACCTGGAGCCATAAAAAGGAACCAAACAGACTCAGAAAGATAAAGCCTGGAACCATGTACTGCCCCAAAACCAGGTGGTTATCTGGTCTCTGTTACAAGTTCTTAACTATATCAAAACATCTGTGTGAAAAATTCCTTTAGACTGCCTACAAGAGTATAAAAATCCCGCTTCCCTGTGAAAAGGGGTCCTTTCCCTCCACGGTATTTCCTCTGGGTTGGTGAGTGACAGGGTTGGACCCCAGGTCAATCTGGAAATAAAAGGCTTTTTGCTCTTGCATCTCCCATGGTCTTGTATTCTCCATGAAGCTGGTCAGGTTCTAAACTGTAACAACATGTGTCATTTAATTGTCACAATTTTGATTGCTGGGGAGATTGAGGCAGAATAGTTGTTTCTTATTCAAGGTAACACAGCCAGTGAATCAGTACAGAATATAACTGGTAATGTTTTAGGAGAAAAAGCAGGGAAAGGAGGTAACAATGAAACTGAACTAGATTTCAAATATTGTTACCATTTATTGAGAAAATATGATGAATAAATTCTATTGAAAATACTAGAAGACAGCACTAAAACAGAAAAGATGCCATTGTTACTCAGCTTACTTTGTAGTGGACAGACAAAAATAATTACCAACATAAGTTAAAAAAAAAAGCAGGTAGTGATAATAAATGTAACTGCAATACAATTCTAACTGTAATAGAATAATCTATTCAATTATAAACTCACTATTAGTCTGACTGATTTACTGATAATGCATGCTTTAACCTGTTGGAAATAACATTTGGTTTATATTTTTCAGAGAAGTATTTTCCAAAATGGGGTTAATTAGTACAGTAGCAAGGAATTTTATTGTTGTAAGTGAAAATGTTATGGGGTGAGGGAATCACCCCTTTTAATTTTTATCAATGAGGATTTTTCCACCCACTCGCAAGTAGTTACCCTGGGACTAAACTTTCCTATTAAAGGTAAACACAGGGGTTTATTCACAAATGAGAAAGGACAGACTAAAAGAGTCTAATAGTCCACACCCTCACAAGTGTCCTGAACAGAAAAGAATGCCTCTTCTGCTCCTTAGGTTGCTGCATGGGTTTTATCTCAGTCTTAGTATGGTTCAGTCTGAAGATTATGTTCTTGTCTTTGGCCCTCAATCACTGTAGCTGGTATGGAGTGAGTTCCAAAACCAACGCAAGCTTCAGCTTGGCCTCTTTCCATCTCTCACTCTTTCTCCACTCTGGGTCATCAGAGTAGCTCAGCACTCTGTGATGAGCTCCTCTTCTCCACCTTCATCCAGCTCCCTGATCTTCAAAGACTGGAAGCTTGGGAGCCCCAAAAGTTTCACAGCCCCCTACTCCTATCCAGATCCTGATGTCCATCAGCTCTCCTCTCAACTAATCTCTAGATCCTCCTCCAAATTCATCTCCTCTCAATTCCTGCAACTTTCTCTTTTATCCCCTTTTCCTTGCTCCCCCTCTAATCATGAATCCCATTGATGGGATTATCAACCACTCTCTGCCTTTGTTCAGATAAGATCCCCTCCCTGGGCCTTAAAACACTAGCACCTGGAGTTAAATTAGCATAACAATATTGATCAAGACTTACAGTAACAAGGTAAAAAAAGAGATTAACTTTCTATCTGACTTCAGGTCAGATACATCTACATCTTTCACACACAACTAATGTTGATACAAGTTTTACTAACAAAAAAAAAACTGCCCACATTGGGGTCCCAGCTTCAAAACAGGCAAAGTAGAGTATTTAACTAAACTTACGAATGAGAGCAACTGACCCATTAAATCCAGTCACTCATCAGGTTTATCCCAGCCTGTGCGAGCAATAGCAAGACCATGTTATCTTAAAAAGGGGGCAAGAACAGGATTATTTATTAAAAGACAAAATAAACAAAAGTCATTGAAGGTACAAGGGACTCCTTGGTAATCTTACCACATAGCTCAGTCTCTAGTCCAAAAACTGCACATGGTTCTTTCAGTCATGTGCATTCACAAAATGGTGTCCATCCCACCTGCAAGCCAGATGAAAAAGTCAAGATAGTGTCATTGATTCTTCTTCAAAAGCAGGGGATGCAAATCCAACAAAGAAAGAAACCAGATGGTATCATCAATTCTCTCCAAAAGACACAACTTTGGCATTCTTTCAGGTTCAATTCTAAAGTGGCCCCAAACCAGCAAGACTCACTCTATACAACAGCAACAACCACTTCAGACGTCTCACAATGAAAACGAGAACACAGCAAATTCTCTTCAGGTCTTCACACAATTCCCAAACCTTGCAGTTTCAAAGTTAAAACAAGTTTTCAAGTACCACATTCAAAGTCAGCTTACACAAGTCACAAGTTTCTCCACTGGCTCCTCACTGGCCTGGGCTGGGGATGGAAGCTTGCAGAGTGGTTTCCTTCCCTGCCCTGCTGCCACACATGGCAGTGACAGCTTGTAGACCTTTAGCCTCCTTGCTTCTCCTCTGCTCTCTCTCTTCTCTAGCTTTCTTTCTCTGTTTCTCTCTCTCTGTTCCTCTCAAGAGAAGGCTTGACTTCTCTTCTTTAAGTCTTCACTCACCAACGCACATTGGCTGCTATCTTATTCCAGGATTACCATGTTGGGATCACAGCCTCCTAATTTCACCACAGCAGTCGTATCAAAATCAAAGCTTTTATTTCATTTATTTATTATTGTTAGAGACTAGGTCTTGCTAGGTTGCCTGGGGTAGTCCTAAACCCACAGAGTCAAGTGATCCCTAGCCTCAGTCTCCCAAACCTGGGATTAAAGGCATGGGCCACCGTGCCTTTTTTTACTATATAAATTATGCAGAGGCTTCTATAAGCACCTTTTTTCTTTTCTGAGAGAGAAATACAGTTTATAATATCCTAAACTTTGACAGTAGAAACCTTTTTGTGTGAGCTTCTCATGAAAGCCATGTTCTATGGACCCACTTTAGAATGCATTTCTTTCTTGTTCTTTCTCTTTCTCCTGAATTGCACGTTTGTGGTACTACAGCTTTGTGATGATTAATTCACTTAAAGAAATTTTGGTCTTTTACATTGATCTAGAATAATTTCTTCTTAAATTCTCCCTCATTGTTACAGTTCTGAAAAAATTAGATTTTAGACACTTTTGTTTAAAGTATTAATCTTAAAAATACCCTGAAATCTTTTAAATCCTGTTTATTGTCATTTGCATAGGTGGGTAGACAATTGGACTAGATAACTACATAATTTGTTTCCTTTCTCAGATCCTTACTTGATAGTTATAAGTCAGTCTTGATAAAGCCATGTTACTCTTGAGATTTAGTAGTTACTATATATTATGTGCTTGCTCTCTAGCAATAAAAGAAACTGTGTAACTTTCTCTGTCATCACATGAACAGAATCAAAAGAAAAATAAATTTTCCTATAAAGATGTTTTACCTGAATGAACAGTAAAAAATAAGTATCCCTCTTATTCCTATCTCTCAGTTCCCAAAGGAAATTCTTTATATAATCTAGAAATATTTTATCTATAATGTGCATATATAATAATACATACATGTAATATTTGCACTCAGAGTCACATATAATACTCCCCTTTGAATAAAAATGTAACAAAATTAATGGTACATTATTTTATACTCTTCCATTTTATTTTACAATTCATCTTGACAACGTTTTTCTATTACTATGTAAAGATATACATTGACAATAAAAAGAAAAAGAAACAAAAGTTCCTCAGAATATTTTGCTATTTAGATTGTAAATTATTCTAATTATATTGTAATGTATACATTAGTATACTTTGATTATTTTGTAAATAAGTGATTTTTAAATCATTGTCTGAAAGTAGAGTCTCTTAAACAATAGCAGTTGAGGTGAATTTTGCCTTATTATTCTTTTAATAACTTCATCATTTATAAATCAATGTTTATAATTTAAAATTATTTTTGCTTGTCTTTTGGTTGTTATAAAATTGTTTGCATGTTTCCAGAATACTAAAAATTTTAAGCTTGTGCCAAAATCTAACTGGTTTCTTTATTAAGATTTTTTTCCAATTTTTTTCTTTGCTAATATTAGTAACTATTATATTTCTTGCACCCTAATATTAGCTTCATATTTCCACCCCAAATTATTCTTCAAAGTTTTTAGCTATTCATTTTTAAGTTTTAGACCTAGTACTCTTTCTCATGGATTATTGGTTTCAGGTACAGTATCACTGCATATTTGGTTGACTTCTTCTGTAGAAACAAGTCACAAATAATATAAATGAGTTTAGGTTGGATCAGATACAATGAGCATTGAAGAGTGATGGTTGATGCAAAAAAGAGAGGTGATTAGTATTATTCTTTTTGCATGATAAATTATACCATATCTTGCATTAAAACAATGGATTGTCCTTCAGGATATCAAAGAATTTTTAGCAAACAACATGATGAGAAATATATAGTCCTTTATCATTTCACAAAAAGTGAAAGTTATAATAGCAATTTTGAGAATTCTTTTCAAGTCTCAGAGAACACAGTGGTGCCAGTATGATGAAAATGGACACTTTTTGTCCCTGGTAATGAGCACAGTGTATTTTATTGTTCTTTTATTCTGCAGTACTGTTCTGTTATGACATGCAAGTTATTTTGATCTCCGGGTACTTTGGCTTAAAATGAATCAGTAACTTGTATACTCTTGGGGGTGTTAGTAGGATTCTAATGATTCTGTTTGATCACCATGCTAAACATAAATGAAATAAATCAGGAAAAATACACATAGTAAGTATATTTAAGAGTTATTTCTACTTCTGAGCACAAGGCAGTTGCTAAGCAACCTGTGTCAGACTTCTTGGTCATCTGTTAGGAAGGGCACAAAGTCAATGCTCACTCAAGACACACAAGATCATAAATGAAAGAAAACTATGTTGTATTCAAGAGAAAGCTGCTTTGATAAATGTGTAATGGTTGCAGGGTATGAAACATCTATTTATAGATATGTTTAAGGGAGCAGTTAAATAGCCCCCCCAAAAAAAAACACAAAAAAAACCACCCCAAACAAACAAAAATACAAACCTTACTTTCAATCCAAGCAGTCTAAGAGGACAAAGAAAATAAATTAAATTAAAGAAATTAAATTGTTCCCACTTTCCAGGATTTACCCTTAGAACACTGTGGTTATCTCTGGGATACACCAGCCTTAGTAGACCATGCTGTTAACCTCTTACCAGCAGTAGGAGGTTGGAGTGCACCTTTAGAATTGGAGTCCTGTTGACAATAACAAAATCACTGATATTATTCTTTTATATCTTTCTTCAGTACCATGTTTTTAGATATCAAATCTGTAACTTAGAGAAGGTTTTATTCAAAGAAGAGGGGTATGGAGTTAGTTTTAGGCTAAGTATGGAGGAATTGAGTTTTATGCTTTGCAGGACCTATATATCCAGTATCTAAAAATGTTTGATGATTTCTATTCCTTATTTTTTCTACATAAATATTTTTCTTCTGATATCAGACTTGGCAAATCAAAACATTTCATTGTGTTCTGTTCCAAGGAGTCATATATAATTATAAGCTCTGTGTGTTACCATTTACTAGTCACTTGGCCTTTGACAAAGTTGTTTTCTCAAACTCATCCAAACCCCTAGCTTTGAAAATGTAACATATGGATGTAAGTAGTCATCTCATGGAATTGTCAGAAACTAGTGAAATATATAAGTGCCTACTGCATAGTACATTTTCATTTTGTGATAATTAATACTAATGTTATAGACCATTAGGACATAGTATTTTTTTTTTTGGGGGGGGGGGCTATGTTGCTATGGTGCTTGGGAAACCACAGACTCTCATTACCCAGGGTACCCTGGACTCAAGCGATCCCCGGCCTCAGCCTCCCAGGTAGCTGGGATTACAGGTGCACAACACCACGCCCAGCAATTTTTTTTTTTTTTTTTTGAGACTAGGCCTTGCTATTTTTGCCTGTGGAACCGCAGGCTCTCGTTGCCCGGGGTACCACAGACTCAAGCAATCCCCAGCCTCAGCTTCCCAGCTAGCTGCGATTACAGGCGCGCACAACGCCCAGCTATTTTTTTTGGAACTAGGTCTCGCTACCGGCCCCAGGCGGGACTCGAACCGCGATCCCTAGCCCCAGCCGCTTCATAGGCTGAAGCTTACAAGCACGAGCCCCCGTGCCCAGCCTCCAGCAATTTTTTTTGACTAGGTCTCGCTACGTTGCCCCGGGCAGGTCTTGAACTTGTGGACTCAAACAATTCCCAGTCTCCACCTCCTGTTCTAGGCTGGGATTAAAGACGCACACCAGTGCACCTGGCAGGACATAGTATTCTAAATTGGATTATTGCATCTTATCCATTAAAGGCATAAACAATTTTCTTTTGAATGGAAAATACAGTAACTCATGTTTTCTATTGAGATTTGTTTTCTGAGATATTGATCAGTTTTTTAAATTCAAATAACCATTGCATTGAAGTTTAAAGAAATAGTACATCTATGTTTGAAGTACAGCTGGCAAGCTATTTTTTGTTGCAGAAATAAGTTCTATGTACCGAAAGTTTGTCAATGAATGCTTTTTTTAATAATATATTTGTAGAATGTAATAGCATAATATAATGTTTCTTTAGTCATTCAGATGATAAGAAAAAAAATATTATCTGTAGGTCTAGCCTCTCATACAGACTTAAGGATTCTTTCTGAAAGCAGACGCCAGTGCTTTTCATTTTGGAGAAGGAATTTTGGGTTCAAATTTGGGAGTCTCTTAAAAAAATCTATTAACATTTTCACAATGATGAGTTCTATGATTCTATAAAGTCAGCTGGGAAACTGCTACAATTTAGTGAAAGGTCTAGAATCCATCCTTAGGGACTTATAGTTCATCATTTTAGGTCTGGTTAGGCATAAGCATTTTCTCTGTGGCAATGAAATACTTTATAATTTATACAGTAACATTTTTTGCACACTTACTAGTGCTAGGTGTTAGGTAAGAGACTGGAAATATAATGGTAAATACTTTCCTTCTGGAGCTTTTGGGCAAACAGTAAAGTGCTAAGAGCCAAGAAGTAAATGACTAAGGTGCAAGAACAGAGACTGTTACTATTGGGTTTTGTAAATGAGCTGAGATTACCGAGGTGATCTGATCTCTGAATAGTTGTCATTTTGACTGAAGACACTTAGAGCAAAGTTAACTCCCATGGGTCTAGCATTCATATAGCTCCATCCTAGTCACTGTACCTGTCAATGACCTTTCTTTGTCTCCAGGACTACCGAGTTTGAGTAATACAATAGTCTTCCATCTCCTTTCTTTTATGAAGGCACTCTGCTTTTATCTTTGTTTTCTGAGACAGCTGTTTCATTTTACTGATAGATGCCATGTCATCCTTTAGCAAGCTAGTGCTTCTTTCATTTTTATAAGGATTGTTTTCTTCTACACATTTTCATTTTCAACAATCTCTTTTCATATAAATGATGACCTCTTTAAAAATAAACTAAAATAATCTGATAGTACAGATCAGAGAGGGCTGTACCCACAAATTAAAGTGGGTTTTTTCCATTTTGCAGGTTTGTTTTCTTATGTCTTGATTACCAGTTTCTCAAACAGTTGTACCTCACTTAAAAAGGAATTTAGAAGGTCATTTAGGTAGCACTAATTATTACATTTTCATAGAATTTTGACTCTTTAAAACTAGCATGTTTTATATAGTTAGAGATAAGATTCTGGCTTTACAGAAATAATGAAAGCATCCTTGCATTGGTGGGAACAATGTTTTCAATTTGGTTACCTTTCAAAACAACCGTGATTTGTAACAGTAGGAGTACATTAATCTACAAAATTTAAACGTTAATAGACTAGTGGTCATGTTTTTATGTTTATATGATTAAAACCTAAAGTGAACAATTTCTATTTTAATCAAATCAGTGTCTACATGTCTACTTGGACAATTAAGAGTTTTTGTAATTTATAATTAGCATCTAACAACTGCTAGGAAGGTATGTGGAAAGAAGGCAAACAGTATGAAACATATAACAGAATGCCACATTATAATAACATCTGTATCCCACATTTTATCTATTTTGTGTTAAATGCATTATATTAAATGCCTTCTAAAACTTAGCTAGGGGGGACATAAATGTGAGTCAGTCTTGTACATAATAGAACTGGTTATAATTAATTTTTCCTAAGGATTTTTATTGGTCATCTTTAATTAAAAAACAATGGAAACAGCTTTTTTTTTCTTGCAGTCAATTCTTCTATTTGTAAAGATTGAAATAAGCATAATTATATAAAGCAAGATACTCAGTTACACTGAAGAATAAGATAAATATCTATATACCTTTTAAAAACAATTTTCAGACTGTATATATTTTCTAAATCTTATTTGTTCATTGTTTCAGTAAGTACCCATATATCAGTTCTTAGACTCACTTTTCATGTGTATGCCATGCTCATAAATTCACTGGCATAGACATTTGAGGACAAATATGAAAAGAATTATATTTAATTGATAAAATGTTTTTTTAAAGGATATTTTTAAATACAGTAATTTTGGGTGGTACAACTGACATTTTGGCTATGGTTATTAAAAACTTGGACTTATAGAAGTAATTTAATTACATTTGATTAAAGTGCTGTGTTTATCCTTGAATGACTAATAGGATCATGAAATACTGATGTATCCAACTTGACCTTCTTAGTCATTCAAATCAATTACTCTATTTCTTTGTAGTTCGTTCATTAATGGCTTTGCAAAGATACTTTTTTTCTGAGAATATACCCAATTTTACTCAGAAGGCTCACTACTTCTGCTGAATGAATGAATTACAAAAACCACCCTACCCTCCTTTAAAGATTATTTGATCAGAAGACAAAACTGTTTTTATTGTGAGTTGATTCTTATTCCTGTGCAAAAGCACACACTTCAGTTCATTTAAACAAAGCACTTTGAGTGAGTGGATGGGAGAAGATATGGTCAGCATAATTGCTCTCTTTAGCCATAAGTCTTCTGTGTCTGAACTTTGAAGCACTGGCTTATAAAATTAGGCTCGAAGATGGAGAAAATGTAAAGCATATTTATGTCCCCCCTCCACCCTAGTCTTAATTAAAAATACCAGAATACTATTTATGCTACCCCTTTCTTGAAGTTAAATAAATTAATAAGGCATAATTATCAATTATCTTATTTATGAATTTATTTCTTAATGTGCATTTCTAAAACTCCTGTTGTAACTTAAAGAGGAAGTGTCTATGTATATATTTTGTTTGTACATAATTTTTATCTTCTTATATGTATCTTCCCACTTTATGACAGTTCTCACCAGCTACAGTTCAGATACATTGAGCTGAATAGCAGATGAGAGAGTTCTTAGGTAAATGAGCACTTAATCACTTTTATACCTTTTTTTTGAATTATTAAGGAACCCAATAGTGGTAACGAGAGAGACGGTATATTTTGCTTTAATTCAATTTTCTAGTAGTTTCTGATTTATTTATTATCTTTATTATGTTGTTTTAACCCTTAGCTCTTTCTCTGCTTAAACTCTCAATTGATTTTATGAGTCAACTTGACTAGGTTGTGGTACCCAGCTGTTTGTCAAACATAAGTCTAGACATTGCTGTTGAAGATGTTGTTTTTAGATGGGATTAGCATTTAAAATTGCATAATTTGAGTACTCCAGATTGTTTTTTGAAAAGATAAGCAAAAATGAGAAACACTTAGCTAAACTTACTAAGTAAAAAAGAAAGAACTCAAAACTTTTGATTTTAATTCTGTAAGAACTTGATTTCTTCAAAGAATTATCATTGATGACTGCTGCTTAGTGAAGGGCTTCCATAGTGAAGGGCTATGGGGAAGTGAGTTAGGATGAATTTTGCATAGTCTTTGTTAGAATTGGGTTCTGATCCCACTTGAGACCCTAGTATAACTATTTTTTACTAGGGCTTCCTGCAATTATTTGGAATACATGTCCTAGTCTTACTGAGGGAACAGAAAATGAATTTACTCCATTCTCTTTAGGTATGAAATTCTCGAGTCTTTTCTTAGATTAGACAAATTTAACATCTTAGCTTCATTTTTCTTACCCAAATTTTATTTGTAGATTTTTTTCTATATCTTCCCAGAAAATATCATTCATTCATCTTTTTTTTTTTTTTTTTTTTTTTTTTTTTGAGACTAGGTCTGGCTATTTTTGCCCGTGGAACTGCAAGCTCTGTTGCCCGGGGTACCACAGACTCAAGCAATCCCCAGCTTCAGCTTCCCATGTAGCTGGGATTACAGGCGCGCACCACCACGCCCAGCTATTTTTTTGGAACTAGGTCTCGCTACGGGCCCCAGGCGATCCCTGACCCCGGCCGCTTCATAGACTGAAGCTTACAGGTATGAGCCACCATGCCCGGCCTCATCATTCATTTTTTTCTTAATTTAGAGCTAATCGTAGGCAACTCAGATTTTATAACTCATATTGGTTTCTGAGAAATAAGGCTGGATTAAGAATTAAGTCTTTCACTATTAAATACCTTCTACTTCACTCAAGATTCTCAAATTTTTCCTCTTGTTGGCGGAAATTTTTTAAGCATTGTTCAGTTGGTGCTGCCAATTTTTTCCCTGGGCTTTGCTGTTTCTATTTCATCTTAGTGGGTATTGGGAAAGGACATTCTGTGTGCAATTTTGTTCAATCATCTTAGCTCAGAGGGCTCCAAAGCTTTGATATTAACCATAAAATGTTTTCTGTCCTTTGTGCAGATATGGACATTTGCAAGTAGAAGATTAGGTAGGACATATTATCATGTAAGCAAGTATTTAATTACATTAGATATGCAAATGTTTTTGAGATTATACTTTTGTAAACAAGATAATCTTATTATAATGGAGAATCTGTGATAAGTGCAATGTAAAGGAGCCTCAGAGGAAAAATTAGGAAAACTGAGTATGTGAGCTGTTTATCACTAGAATTAGTTGTATGTATAAAATCCAATAAATACTAAAGACTGTGTGCAAAATTGTAACATAATGCCTTCTACAACATAGTCTCATTCTCTTCTTTTAAATGTCTAGATTACTTTTTATTTCTTGTAAGTGAAATGAAGAAATGTCTCATACTGACACTGCTGAAAGTTTCAGATCTCTAGCAATCAAAAGAATATTTGGCAGAGAACTAATTTCACACTTCAAGCATTAAAACCCAGAGTCTGTATTCATTGTTTATTTTACATAATGTAAAACAACATGAAGCGTGATATATTATACAATGGATGAGTGGGGGTTTTAGAAAATAGGGAATCATTTTACATTAATACCTGGTAGATGACATTTTATATATTGGAAATTGTCCTGATATATCAACCACAATGAGTTTTTCAATCAACTGACTTTTTTGTCACTAGCATATATTATAAAGAATAAAAGATTTCTATTATTATTTGATCATATCTTTCTGGAACATTATGGTAATTTAATAAGTTATTAAGTAATTTAATAAGTTCATAAGTAATTTAATAAGTAATTTAATAAGTTTAATAATTTAATAAGTTATTGATATCAATGTTGATACCTAATAAAATACTTTATTAAAAGGGGAAATATAGAAGTTAGATATTACCAAACAATTTTGGTTAATAAGATTATAATGTTTATCAGTAAATAGCCAGGTCAATTAAAAACAAACCTTCAGTGACATGATTCACTTCTTATTGTAAAATTTGAATTATTTGTGAATGTGTTACTAATTGTTAAAGCTGAATAGTTATATATCAGTATAATTTCTATGATTTAACAGTGTTTAAATAATTTTAGGCATGGGTAATTAGTAAACTATTGTTCTATGAAATAGTTTAGTAGTATGCCACTTTTAAGCAACTAGTGATAACCTCCCCACATTATTGCTATGATTAAAGCATTGATCATGTGGTATAACACAATACCTGTAAATCCTCTATTATAATCATCAACTAATAGTAGGTGACATGTTGGTTTTTCCCCAGAATTCTAGTATAGAGTACATTGGAATTGACCATATCCAGGAGTTGCTATTCTGGTGGCCAGCTGTACCTTGATAGAGAAACTAAAATGGTGAAGTCAGTTCAGCACTGAGTCTAGTGGCATCTACTCAATCTTTAAATTATTATTATTATTATTTTTTGAGAATAGCTCTCGCTATTTTTGTCTGTGGAACCGCAGGTTCACATTGCCCTGGGGTACCACAGACTCAAGCAATCCCCAGCCTCAGCTTCCCAGGTAGCTGGGATTACAGGCATACATCAGCATGCCCAGCTATTTTTTGGAACTAGGTCTCACTACGGGCCCCAGGCAGAACTGGAACTGTGATCCCTAGCCCCGGCTGCTTCATAGGCTGAAGCTTACATGCATGAGCCACCATGCCCGTCCTCAATCTTTAAATTCTTGACTTAAATTCCTTCAAATAACAAGCGTCAGTAGGAAGTTAAAGTTGTGTGGAAGGGAGAGAAGGAATGCTGTGAAGCCAAAGGGGTGTCTGGGTCTTCCTTTGATTGTTCTTTGGTCCCTTTCTGCACTTCATATATCTTCTGTCTATGTGAAGAGCACACACCTTGCAAATTTTAGTTTCTAGACTTCTGTCAAATAGCTTCCAGTTTGATTTGACTAATGGTAGGGACCTATGGGAAACTGAAGATGAGAGGAAAGGAGTCACTTCTGCGTTTGGTGGCATTTTCAACAAAAAAATAAGTGCTGTAAGGTCCAGTGTCCTTTGGCAAATCTAGTAGTGGTCGAGATATCTGCTTTGTGTTCAATGGTATCGGAACTGAACCAAGTGTAACCAGTATTTCCTATGGCTCCTGGTGGTTTCAACTGGGTATCTGGGGTTTAAGTTGCTTCAGTAGTTCCTAGCTGTCATTGTGTCTGGATTCTGATAATACCCTTTCCTCCCTTTTATTATTCTAGTCCAGGGGGTGGTAGGAGCTTTCATGGTCTAATTCTCAGTTTTCCTCATTCTACTGAAAACTTTTTCTTTATTTTTTTGAACATTGCTACTTAATCAAATTAATAAATTGACTTGTTTTTTATTACTGATATAACATTAATGTTACATCACATTGCATATGATTTAAGGGAATAAGAATATTGACCAAAAGGAGAAAAAAATGGCACTAGACTATTAGACATCAGAATTCAAATTATACTACAAAGTTTTAATAATCAAAGCATTATGGTATAAGAACAAAAACAGACATATAAACCAATGAAATAGAATTGAAAGTCCAGAGGCAAGTCTCCACTTTTATGAACAGTTAATCTATGACAAAAGAATCATTACATTGAACAAAGGAAAATACATCCAATAAATGGTGTTTAGAAAACCAAATAGTCATATACAGAGGATGAAACTAGAGCACTATTTCTTACCATACACAAAAACTAACATGGGTAAAAGAGTTTGTCATAAGACCTGAAACAATAAAATATAGAAGAACTCATAGGCAAACATTTCACAACATAGATTTCAATGATGCTCTGTGAATTTATCTCTAGCAGCAAAAGAAAGAAAAGAAAATATAAACAATTGGGACATCAGACTAAAAAGCTTCTGCACATCTAAAGACACTATCAATCAACAAAAAACCCACCCTACTGAATGAGAGAAAATATTTGCATGCTATACATCTGCCTAGAGTATGATGTCAATCCACAACTTAACAGAAAGAAAAGAAATAACCCAATCAAAAGATGGACAGAAGACTAATTAAGCACTTTGTAAAAGAAGGCATACAGATGGCTGACAAACATGATAAAATTCTCATTATCACTTACCATAGAAAAGCAAATCAAAACCCAATGACATACCATCTTACAACTCCAAGAAAGGCCTAGAGCAAAAAGTTCAGAAATGTGTTGATGAAGATGTGTGGAAAAAAGGGACTTGTACACTGTTGGTCAGAATATGGACTGATCAAGTCTCTATGGAAAACAGCATAGAGATTTTTCAAAATATTAGGTCTACCATTTGGTACAGTAATTCCACTCTTTACTCTAGGTATTTACTCCAATAATGCAAAAATCACTAATTTAAAAGATATATAAATTCTTATGTTCTTGCAGTACTATTTACAATAGCCAAACTAAGGGGACAGCCAAGCTGCCAAAAGACAGAGTAGTGAATTGGAAGATGTGCATATACACAATGGAATATTGTGTAGTTTAAAAAAAAGATAAATTCTTACTCTTTGTGACAATAAGGTTGGGTGTGAAGGGAATTATACTAAGCAAAAGAAGTCAGAAAAAGAAAGATAAACATTTGATGTTGTCATTTATATGGAACATAGAGAAAGAATACAAAGAACCAGATAAAACCAGTCAATAACAAACCCTAGAAATCTGACTTTAGAACTGAGGAACCAGAGTGGGAAGGGAAGGAAGAAAGCAATGTGGGGAGGGGATACAATGGACAATGGTGAAGGACTATATATACATTGGTGTTGTGTGTGCTATATACTAGCATACACCTGATAGTTGTGATTCTATAGCTTTAAATTATATAGTGTTGAAAATAAAGATGAAAGTGGAATCATACTGTTAAAAATAAAAATAATATGAAAGCTTACTGATTTGTATTAGTATTTTTATTTTGTATTAGCATTTTCAATATTCTCCCCATTTTATTTCTATCTTTACTGAGGTATAATTGACATATAACATGTATATTGATGTCATGATCCATGATGCAGAAATTGGTTCAGTGATATTTAATAAAAATATATATTTAAATATTTGAAATAAGCTATAATTGTTTAATCTTGCCTCTCATGTTAAAACCAAGAGTGATATAGATACATAAAATAATGTAAATTGAACAAAGGTATATTCCCTTAAGAAATATTTCTTCTAAACGCCTTTCAAAGGTGTATGCAAAAAACAATTTGAAAAGCAAAGATTAGTCTTTGCAAGATTTTCTTTGCAAGACTAATTGTTATTCTAGTTTAAAGAGTTTTTTTTTTTCAATAATAGGATATGAATATGACAGCAATGAGATTTCTATTTCTATCTCCATCTATACATTTTGAAACTAAAATGATGGTTGCAGAATATGGAGTACTTTCTCTGAATAAGAAAACTCTAACTTGCTATCGAAGAAAATGCAGTCCTGCAAAAAATAAAGATTTCTAAAGTTACCAATTTTTATCAAGTTGTAGAAAGATGAATTTTTGAAGATAAAGGACCCAGAAAAAAATTATTTGGAAATAATTTATAACCAACTATTTCTGCTATTTTTCTGGCTAATCTGAATAACAAAGAACTATTATAGTAGCTTGAAGAGTTTCTATAAAAATATACTAATGGCTAAGGATGTTTTAGTTTTAAACCAAGTAATGTTAATTTCCTCCAATTGTATATAACTAAACTTTATTAATTAATTTATCATAGCATATTTTTGTTATTTTTGAATTTCACTAGTTTTTTATTGATGATTTGTATTGGATCAAGAAGGTATGCTGTAATTTGCATTTAACAATATACATTTTAAGTGAAGTTTTACAAAAAGTATATTTAGATGTTTGAAATGGATTATAATTGCTATAGTCCTTTAAAAAGAACTATGAACATATTCAATAAAATACCAATGTTGATACTAGTAGTTCAATACTATATAAGACAAATAGAAAAATTTGGTGGTGTCAAATCTATTGTAACTATATGCTGTGAGTACTATATATTGATAGGAGATTATGTATCATTCCCAACTCTGTTAGTGATGTCTTTTGGTAGTTTATAATTGGTCATGGTAGAATATTTTTCTACAAATATTTGCAAATGCTAAAAAGCAGGGATTAAATTTTTGTTTTGTTAATTATCTAGAATTAAGATGGTAAGGGAGGAAATATTAAAAATTAGATGAAACAAAATTGGCCTGTCTGTAATCATTAAATTATAACTAGCACAAAATATAGAAAATATTCTAACTGCCAAGTTTATTACTGAATAATTGAAATTTTGACATATATCATAGTTATTTTATCTCACTTGTTAATGTAAAGGGAAATTTCAACCAACATTCATGTTGAAACTATGCTCGTTTGTCAACTGCAATTATAGGTTGATATGGATAAAATAGTACAGCAAAAATGATCAAAAGAGTATGAAAATCACTTGGCTGTATGGCATTTACATGAAATAATATTGTGTATTTTATCATTATTTATACATTGTATGTTATACATTCCTTATATGAGTAAAATGCATAGCATATTCATTTATGTGCACATATTTCATGTACCCACCTCACTGACATTAGATAATTACCAGATCTATCTGGGCACGATGGCTCATGCTTTTAAGCTTCAGCCTATGAAGCGGCCAGGGCTAGGAATCGCGGTTCGAGTCCCACCTGGGGCCGGTAGTGAGACCTAGTTCCAAAAAAATAGCTGGGCGTGGTGGTGCATGCCTGTCATCCCAGCTACCTGGGATGACAACCTGGGAAGTTGAAGCTGGGGATTGCTTGAGTCTGGGGTACCCCGGGCAACGAGAGCCTGCGGTTCCACGGGCAAAAATAGTGAGACCTAGTCTCAAAAAAAAAAAAAAAAAAAAAAAAAAATCACCAGATCTTTAAAAAATATTTCATTGTTGGCAGCTGATTGATAGACAAAATCTATGTATTTAAATGTGCAATTCTATGTATTTGAACATATGTATATACCTGTGAAACCATCACAAAATCAAAGAAATAACCATTATTCATCACCTCCAAGTTTTCTCCTCCCACTAATTTTTTTGTGCCAAGACATTTAACCTGAGAACTATTCTCTTAAAAATTTCAGTGAACAATATGTTAACTATAGGCACTGTGTTATACAATTCAGAAGGCAAAAATTCTACAAACTCACATATATGAGGTATCTAAAATAGTCAAACTAACAGAAGCAGAGAGTTAAATGGTGGTTACCAGAGACTGGAGAGAGGGGGAATTGGAGAGTAGTTTTGAGAAAAGTGACAGAAGGGTCAGTTTTTGTTCTAATTTTGGACATTTCATGTATGAAGTGCCTTTGAAATGGGCATGTTGATTGTTGTTTTCAATCTGCCACATTAATGCCTTTTATTTGGTGTAATAATTTAGTATTTCTTTTGAGACAATGGATTCATTGAGGTTAGGAAACAACCTATCATTCAGAGTTCTTATTTTCAGTCAACAGATGCTAACTCCAATTAAGCAGCACAGAATTTATCGAAAAGTATTGCAGAAAGATATTGGTGTTACGGAACTCTAGAAAATTTGCCACGGGAAAATATTTCTAAGAACAAAACTCTGAATCTCACATCAGAACTGGTGTGATTAGGAAACCACGATGAGCATGGTTGAACATCAGATGCTGCATTTATACTGCTGCCTCTTTGTTAACACCTCAACTTTACCACAATTGCTACCACAAGTTATTTTAGTGCCTTGATTTTGTAATTTCCTTATCAATATTAAATCTATAGATTGTTGGATGAGTCTGTCAAAAATGGTTTCCTGTTTTTCTCGGATCCTAGGTCACGAAATTATTCCTTTGCCTGTAAGAATGGTGATGTATCTAATCTTTCCAATTCTTATGAGGGAGGAAGCTTTTGACCTTCCATCAAGATAATAAAATGGAAGTCCTGCACACAAACTAGAAAGAAGTTCAGAATTTATATGGCTAATCCAAATGGTAGCTTTCTACTTACATATTTTACTGATCTTTGTGTAGTTAGCAACTTATGTAACAGCACCACATATGAAATAATAGATATTTTTTAATCAAATTTTGAAATTTTCTCACAGTTAACGTGAGTAATTTAGATAACTTTTTCTTCCTTATTTTGGTCACAATTTTTCTATAACTAGATTATATGTATCATTTAAATTTGCCTTTGTAAACTACCCTCAGTTACCATTATAATTTGTTTTCCAGGAAAGTACACTTTTTTTCCCCAAAACAATAGTGGCCTTACATTTTTCTGTTTGGGGGATATAGTACACATTTCAGTTCCCAAAATGTTTTAGACATTTTATTTAAGGAAAAACTTTTTATTTCTATTTCTCCTTTCCTACCCATGCCTTATAATGCTAAACAAATAAATAATACCTGACATTTCCTGTTGTTCCAGGATATGTTTTTGCCCTAGAACTTATTTCACATTCCATCAGTCCCATTCAGATTGATGGAGTGCAATCATTTAGCACTTCCCTTGCCTTCCCTTTTTTATGTTTTGGGTCTTCTAAGTTTTATTTTTCTTTTAAAAAGTTAGAAAAAAATCTCACAAAATCCTCGATTGCTTCATTGTTTTCATAAGCTATAATAGATGAGCACAAGATTTAAGTTGAATCTTGTTTAATGGTGGTGATGATTAATGAAGAAATGATTTCTTATTAGATTGGGAGTTCTTTTATTATATCTTTCTAAATTAGACAATTTTACTTGCATGGCATTTTACCTCTCATGTTTTGGTGTTTAGAAAAGCAAAAGGCTTTCCCTCCCCCATTAATATTGCAATATTCATTAATATTATCATCCTGATGCTTCTTTTATGATAAAACTGTTATTTGACAAAGCATTCTGCAACTTTAATACTAATAAAATATCCATTTAACCTAAATTCGTGCGGTTATTTATGCTGTCATTTTGCTGCATGTATTAGAATGTTCCTCCCTGTGGAGTTTAGATTTGCATTGACTAAAAAAACACTTTATGTAAGATTTGGAAGCAGAAGGAAAGAAGCAGCCATTACACTAGAAGGTGGATATGGTTAGATACAGCAACCAACAGATGCAGATATGCTAGCAGGCTCAGTCAGTCCTTGCCCTGTGTTCAGTTTTTATTGCTGTGTGCATACCCTGATGACCCACAGTGGCTCCAGGTTCAATCCCAGATTCTCTGCCACAGACTTACAGAGTAGTAGCTGCATGAAGCTCACTTCCCAGCTCTCTCCTTGAACTTTTTTCATAGACCTATTCTAGTGGTTTGATGTGCTTGACTTCCCAGATTAGATTAGCTGGCCACTCTCTGATCTTCCAACTTCTTGGACCTCCACTTGCTTAGCTCTTTTCCTGACTTTATAACACCCAACTCCAAGGTGGTCTTACTCCTGTTGACTCTGACATTTAATTCTTCATGCTGAAACTTTTTCTATGCTGTTCCTTTATCATTTGTTCTTTGTTATGCATTAGTGATGGTTTTTGAAAATTTAAGATATCTCTCTACATATAAATTTGATTTCCATTACTGGTATTCAGTCTAAATGAAGTTTTATTGAATTTTTTAGTGCTCTCATTTTAGCGCATTCTGAATATAACTAAAATTATAATCATAACTACTATTTTAGAAGTTGATTATGCAGAAAACTTGGTACAAGGTCATATGAAGATTTAGTACAGAGTAGTTAATAATCATATTGTCTAGCTTGCATAAAATGTATTTTACATTACACATTTGTTGGATGTGTATCTCAGTCAGTTAATTTGACTTCAACAAATGTAACAAATATATCTGAATATGAATTGGTCAAATAATCTGTATTATTTATATTGTTATTTTTCTTTTTTTTTAAGATGTAGCTTTGTTTTACAGTCACTCTTAATGAAAGGTATAAGTGCATACTTTTGTTAGAGAGTGCAGCAATATGGATAATCTATCAATTAAAGTTTATATGAATTGCGTTGAAAGTTTAAGCTGACAGTTAAAGAACTAATGCAGATTATATTTATTTATTAAAGTATGTACTTAATAAACTGAATTTCTAAACATAATTCTTTTTTTTTTTTGAGACTAGGTCTTGCTATTTTTGCCCATGGAACCGCAGGCTCACGTTGCCCAGGGTACCTCGGACCCAAGCAATACCCAGCCTCAGCTTCCTAGGTAGCTGGGATTATAGGCACATGCCACTGCGCCCAGCTATTTTTTGGGACTAGGTCTCGCTGTATTGCCCCGAGTGGGACTCGAACGGTGATCCCTAGCCCCAGCCTCTTCATAAGCTGAAGTTTACAGGCACGAGCCACCGTGCCCAGCTTCTAAATTTAATTCTTAAAACAGACCTATGTTAAGCTTAATTTTTTAAAAATCATCATCACAGTTTAAGGGATTAGAAAACTGAGGCAAAGAAGACTGAAGAATTTATGTAAGACCACAAAGAGAATAAATTGTCAGAAGTAGGTTCTGGGCCAAATTCTCACTCAAATGCTTATACTTGTTAACAGATTTGTGGTGCAGCCTCCCATGCACCTCATCCAGCACGATAGGTTGACTTTTGAGTTGGAAAATCATGGGGTAAAAAATCAGTTCAATGTCCACGCTATCTGAACTTTATAGGGCACTTGAACTCATCCATGATATGAATTTGAAAATGTGAGGTAATTATACATCCCAGGATATTTTTAAGAATGTTAATAATTTGCAAAGCACACTATGGTTGGTAGTCATACGTTTATTCTCTAGATAAGTGAACTTAATATATATTGTCACTAGTAACAGAAGAGACACAAAACAATTCTGTTTTGCCACTGGGAATTCTAGATGAAAGAGATGTCGCTTAATTTAGAAATAAAGTTCGTTGAATCAAAAAATAAGGGAAATATATGTGAACAATCATTCAAAATGATATGAATGAAAATTGAGCACCTTCTAAATATCTGACATAAACAAATGTTAATCAACTTTTTTACATATTCTTAGTGGAATGTTATAAAGCTATTGAAATGATTATGAAGATTTTATAATAACATGAAAATCTTTGAATACTAGTAAAAAAGCAAGATTCAGAATACTGAATATAGAAAAACATTAAAAATTAGAAGTGGTTTAAAACATCAATAGTAGTGGGTCCAAAAGTAATTTTTTCCTTTATTTTCCTGTGTTTTCTAAATTTTCTCATAACTTTAAAATATAAGCTTTACTTGAGAATTTGTGAGCTGCTGCTGAGTATGGTACTCTGATGTTTATTCATGGGTGTGAAGCCAGAATAAAATGATAGAGAAGCTAATAGATGTCTCTCTTTTTGTTTCATTAGTAAATCTAGAGAGGTATGTGAACAAACCTCTACTTTGAGTGGCTAAAATAGATTTTCTACTGTTTTGATAAATGTAAAAGTGTTGGCACCAACACATCATTTCATTTTCTGCAGAGCAGTGCATGCAATATTTATATATTATATATCATTACTTAAAATCAGTTTAAGATAAAAGGAGTCCCAACTCTTCCACAGGGCTACTTCTTTCTGTTTAAAGAGGCATCTTTTCATTGGAGTGTAGTAATGGTCATAGTACTTTAGCAAATAGCTATAAAACAAGAAATCGTCTTCCTTTCTTGTATTAATCCATCAGGAAGCTTTCTGGGATTCTTCTTGTCTAAAATATTCATAGGCAGCAAAATGTCCTGAATGCCCTACAGACTTTGTGTAGAGCCAGGCAGATGATTGATAGTGAAGTTCTGTTCTGAGTCACTCACAGTATGTAATTCTATTTGTCTTGCCAAATACGGGAGAGTAGGCAACTCATAAAAGGTAAAGGTAACAGACACAGTATTTTCTTAGGTTTAAAAGGGAAACTGGTGTCTTCATTGTACTCCACTGAATATAGCAAATTTTATAAAATAAAATAAGAAGCAGGTGAGCCATTCTTTGCAAAGTGGTATAAAGTTTTATTAAGCAGTAGTCATTTATTATATTGCACATTTCTCATTGATATGTATTTGCCTGCATGGGCTTTTCTTAAGTAAATAGTTTTCAAATGTTGTCTGACTAAAGAAAACTAGCCAAGGATGCCTGATACGAGCAAGGAATATAGCAAACTTTTAGTATAGCTCTTAATGAATAAAAGACTGTTTTCATCTACCATTATTTTTGACACTAGTGTTTTTAAGATATTCATTTTTCATTTAGTGTTTAAAGTGAAATTCTCTTCAGGTTAAGATCTTATGAAGTCAAGTAATATAAGATAAGCAGTGCATAGTATTGTGGTTGGTAATTGGATTTAGCACTTTGAACTACTCTTATTTCCTGCCGCCCTACATCTATCATTTGCACTTGTGCCCAAGTCTGAGTTTTGACTGAACCAGGATCTTGCAATAAGGTCTGTTTTCAGTTTACATTTTCAGTGTATATATCTCATTGCTGTACTACATATAACTTTTAGTACAATGTATAAAAAGGAATAAATTACAATATTTATATTTTTGTTTTACAGTGAAGATACTAGAAATACAGAAATAAAACCTTACTCTGAAAAAATTCTTGATGTATGAGACCATTGAAATCAACTGGGACCTCCTATTTTGATGAAGAGGTATTCCAGTCATATTAATAGGTATAATTTGGTTGACTATGATCAATTAAAAAACAGGAGTTCTATTTTAATGTTATTCAACTTTTAATCTGATGCCTCATTTGCACAAATCAACAAATGCTGCATTAAGCCAAAACCACAAAAGAGTTTTAGGTTATAGGTAATAATAATTTGGTAGAAATTGCCGACTGATAACTTTTTACAGGAGATTCACTAGACCTTGAAATTTGGGTATCGCTTTGACTCATTTTCTTTGAGCTCTCTTCCTATCATATCATGCATTAGAAGATTTCTCATCTATATCCTTGACATACAAAATACGATTACCTTCCAATCTTTGACACAGTAAATTTGCCCACCAGGCAATGAAAGAATTTGCTGACATAGATTACTGATGATATGTACACATGTCTAACGTATCTTGATTGTAATGTGATAAAAATATTTGCAACCTTTCTGTGAAGTGGAAACTTGTTTTCCAAGTGGTATGGAAACTCAGTGGAATTGCAGTTCTCTATGTTTATTAATTTTTTTTTGAAAAGAAACAAACAAAAGCATGCAGAAGAGTAAGGATATGTCAGGTTACTTAATTTTTTTTCAATTTTTATTTCTAGTTTTAAATAAATAAATTAAGTTTATAAATTTTCAAAGCTATTATGCCTTTCCAACATTATTTTTGCCATTCTTTTCTATCAACTTTATTATTAAGTTGATGATAGATGTGTTGTTGGATATATTGTCAGCTACCTTGGCAATTATCTGATTATATGTACAGATTTTTTTCACCTGACCTAATATTTAGTTTTATTTCATTAATATTTATTTCATGATTATGTAAGAGGAATTATTTTAAAAGTGGCAGAACAGGAAATTTGTGAAGCATATTCATTTGCTCACAGATGTTTGTTTAACTTCTACTTTATAATCATGTCTCATCTGAGCAGGGGGCAACCTATAAGAGAGAGGAAGTTCCTCTACTAGAATTTGCATTTCAGTGAGAAAGCAGATAATGACACATGCCGTGGTAGATATTTTAACAGTAATAGAGAGTCAATTTTTATAGATAATGATGGGCAATATGGGAGGGGAGTTGTCCACATGCGCTTTAGACAAGTGTTTGGGGAAAATTTCTCTTGGGTGGTAATACTGAGCTTATCCCTAGTGAATGTGATGGAGTCAGTCACCGATGTAAAGGGTCAAGTGAATAGTATTTTCAGGAAAAATAAATGCAAAGGGCCTGAGGTGGAACAGAGCTTAATCTAAAAGACCAGAAAGAAGCCCAGAGGAGCTAAAGTGCAGTGAGGAAGGGGAAGGAAGAAGTAGGAAGTAAGGTTGAATAGAAGGTGGCCAGATTATGGAGGGCTTTGTGAGCTGTGGTAGAGTTTCCATCATGTTCTGAGAATAGTGTAGTGTCATTGAAAGGTTTTAAACATAATAGGATATAATCCATTTTAAATTTTATAAAAATCACACTTTTATGTAGAGGGATTGTATTTTAGGGAATTTTTTTTGAGGAATTTATATTTGAGGAATATAATGGGCTGATTCAGGTTTTTCTTGGAAGTAAAATTGACTAGTCTCAATAGTGGATTTCTGAGTGAGTGGAACTGTGATACAACAAAACTGTGTTATGTTGAAATATGCACTGACTTCTCTTGATTTAATTATAAAATATGAAGAAATATTGTGAATAGTTTCCCTCTAAATGTTTGATCTTCTGCTGTTAGCTACTTAATTAGTTAACTATTCATCAATTAAATTAAAAGAAGATAGTGAGGCTTTGATCACAAGAACTAGTTTAAGAACTAGACCACCCAAGTTGAATACCAGTTCAGTCACATGGCAGGTATGTGACCTTAGTAAAATTCCTTTATTTTTCCTTTCCCTCAGTGTTCTCATTTGCAACTGTACCTATGCAGCACATTGTGACTAATAAATAAGGCAAATCACCTAAAGTACTTGGCGTACTGTGGCATATGGTTAGCACTCAGTTTGCAGCTGTTACTTTTTAGTGAAACAGGCAGTTCAAAGAACCAATCCAGATAGCCAAGAAACAAAAAGGTCATCTCAGCTACCTGGATATTTGAAGTTTACTGGGGGTGGTGGTGGTGGTGGTGAATTACCTTACTTTTCTCCTGTTATATTCAAGTATAAAACTCAACGTTACTCATATCTTTTGTAGAAATTAATACCCCTGTAAACATCTTGTTCACAGGGAGAACTGAAATTAGACAAAAATATTTTGCTTACAACTGCTCAATTTGTCACTGAAAATTTTGTTTTTTCTTAAGTCTTGAGCAGTTTTTTTTTATACATCTCTAGTCTTTTCTAACAATATATAGAGACCACATATGATAAGAGCTCCCTTTGAGTAACCCTTGGCTAGTCTCTTAATTTATTAACTGATATTTCCCTGGAGATTCTGATTCTTTAAAAATGGTATGAGCTAACAATATGGAATTAAGGGCAGAGGATAAGTGCTGCTCTGATTATTTATGTTGCCACATGGGAGGTTCTGGCAATAGAGTGGGTCTTTTCTGTCTTTCTTTACTGCTCCCCCTCTGAGGGGTACTTAGGAGCAGGAGCCATATCAATGGGAGGCAGCCTCATTAGTGCTGCAGCCATCATCAATTACAGCTTGTCCTTGGCAAGGATAGTCCCTCTTCCCTCCACTTTGCTTGTAATGCAAGTGCCTGTTTTTAAAGAGTAATTTATGTGTAATAAAAAGTAATTTAAAGAGTGATTTGGCTTTCTTTTCCTATGATCAACAAAGGAACAGGTAGACATAGTATTTGTAAACAACAGCAATTAATATTTACTGAGGAGTTGTCTGCACATACTATCTTTGAGGACTGTTGAAGAAACGAAGTGTCTTATGTAGACAAGGAGGTAGCATGTTCCTGCCTTATTTAATTCACCTGTCCAGATTTCATTTCTTCATATTCTGCACCTAAGAACTCAGAGAGGGTCCTGGACATGCATCTAAAGAAGACTGATTGGGTTTTGGATCAAGAAAAAGTGTGGTTGGAGGGAGAATAGATGTATTTAGACAGCAGGTGTTAGGTGGACTGGAAGCTCTACAGGTAGTCATAGAGTTTCCTATCAACAGTTCCAGCTTGTTGTATAATGGAACCAAACAGCTCTAAGTACAGTATCCCAGTTTGGACTTCTGTTTTGAAAATGGTTTAAGCATGATCAGCAAAGCAGAGCCAAGACTGTTGGTAGTATGGGCATATTGCATGCTATCAAGAATCCAGCTGTGACATTGTTTTTCTAAATTAAGACTTTATGGCCATGGGTACATTTACTCAGGTAAATGATTTGCTGAGAAGACTGCATGAGCCATTAGTTCAGTGGCAAGGGTTCAAATGAGAAGAAATGTGATATAGGTAGACATGGAATAGGTACATAGATAAGGGTAGAGAAATGGATTTTTTTTAAGAATGAAAATATCACTGGGGGTTTGACTAACCTGTGGAACTTTATTTAGCAGAAGCTTTTTAGAATGCTGAGAAGGTTATATCATCTGAGGGGTTTTGAATGTCAGGATGAGGAGAATAGAGCAATCAGGCTTTGATGGAGCTGAGCAATTTTTTTTTTCTCTTTGTAATGTAACTTCTGTCTTATGATGAAAATTTAGTTAAAATTTCCATATTGAGATTGAATTTGTGTTTTATTTGGGCATATGTGCAGTAAAATGGGATCAAGGATTTTACAGGATGAGAGCTACAACTGTGAAGTTGTCCGCAACATGCAGTTTACACAGCAAAGAAAGGATTGTGACATTGCCACCATCCATTAAGTAAAGCAAAGGGCTCAGAAAACATTCACCAAATGGATTCAAATACCTTTCCCAATGTCTTACATATAGTCAAGAACTATTTGAAGAAGTTTTGCATTTTAGAATGAATGAAAAGGAGACTGGAGAGTGTACGTGCTGAGTACCCACTTCATGAAAATCTCCTTAGTGGTCTCCCATGTGCACTTTGAGCAAGTAGAGTGCTTAAAAGTTGGTGTGCATGTGTGTGCATGCGCAGTATGTTTTGAGGATTAGCAATATATGCAAACTCTGCAAGAAATTCTGATTCTTTTCTGGTTTAAGAATAAAACCAGCAAGTCAATATATTGATAGTAAATGCAACAACTTATATTTGATTTAAGACCTCTTTTTCATGTCTGAGGAACTTGTTTTAATGTGGATGTGAGGGTAACTTACTGGGTGGGAGGGGCAGTGTCCTTGTGGACAGACTAATACTAATAATATAGACAATATTAGTAATATTGATTATTACTAAGTTACATTCTTTTAAAAATCATGAAATTTTGCAAGTAAAGTTTCTCTTAAGGATCTTTATCAAAAATGAAAAGAAGCAAAAGAAATTATCATAAAGCTGAGGCTATTATTTTTCTTTTCCAATTTTTTCATTCATCCTCCTTTTGACCATATTGATGAAATAAATGGATTGAAAAACAGTTGATTTACTAATTTATCCCCCATCAATATGGATTGCTGCAGGACTAGTTAAGTTGTTGAAGAAAGTGACCAAAATAAATGGACTTGAAAAGCCTATCTACATCATTCATTTTAACATAGACTTATCTTTGTTTGAAATTATCAATTTGGCAATGAAGCAGTTAACCTTAAAGAGCAAAGTTCTTTTTCTTAATGTTCTAGACATTACCATCTTAATTCTAACTGTTTTTTTTTTTTAGGTCTAGAACAGGAGGAATTGTTGTTTGATATATTTTATTCCCTGAATTAGAGCTAGAAATATTGACAACTAATATAAATACAAGTGAAATTCAACAAAAGTTTAGCAGATAGTAGCTTTTAGAAATTAAGTTTTATTTTCAGTCCTTTCTGAAAATTTGTGTGACAAAAGAGAATAAAATGGATGATGGAGAAAGAAGAAAAGACAATTGTCTACATATCCTGATCACCAGCATTATGATTTTATGGGCAAAATACATATGTATGTGTGTTTGTATATTATATATATATATATATGTATGCATACACAGTGGTCTAAAACATTGATTTGAGACCAGTAATGCAGCAGAGAAGTTTCTTCTTTGATACTTTAGAATAAAATTCACTACTTTGAAATTGTAATAAGCTGAAATCAAGCTTTAACTTTTAATTTTTTAAAATTTTTTTATTTTATTTTATTTTTTTTTTTGTGGACTAGGTCTTGAGTCTATGGGCCATACCACCCTGAACGCGCCCGATCTCGTCTGGACTAGGTCTTGCTATTTTTGCTCATGGAACTGCAGGCTCACATTGCCCAGGGTACCACAGACTGAAGCAATCCCCAGCCTCAGTTTCTCAGGTAGCTGGGATTACAGGCACGCACCACCATGCCCAGCTAATTTTTTGGAACTAGGTCTCGCTATGTTGCCCCGGGTGGAACTTGAACCATGATCCCTGGTCCCTGCTGTGGCTTCCTAGGCTGCTGCTTACAGGCATATAACACCATGCCCAACCTTCTCTATTAATCTTCTGTAGTTATCTCCTAGTCTTGATTTAACCTCTGACAGCATTCTGTTCTAATAACTTCTCCTTGATGTTTCTCTTCTTCCCCAAAAGTTTGTTATGGTTTGGTAAAATGCAAAATAAAATTTATTATTATCATTATCATTTAAATTTTCTTGAACTGCTTTTCATTTTTATACAATATTTGATTTCTTCCCTCAGGTGTGGTCCTCATAATTCTCCCACCACTATGGCATGTGACCCATACTCTACCTGGACCTGTTTTGATTCCTCTCATTCTCACTCCCCTATTGTGCACCTCAGATCTATTGCTTGCTTTTAGGTTTTATCTTTTTTTCTGTTCCTTTGTTCTCTTTCCCTATATTCCTCCTATAAGAGATACCACTGATATTTTTCTTTTGCCTTCTGACTTATCAGAGTGAAAATATAAAGATGCATCTTCACCTTTTATACAGGGAGTATTTTTTATCTTTTAGCAATTCTTTTGTTAGATTCAGCAGAAGGAAACTGACAATATTTATCTTTTGAGGGAATCCATATATAAAAGTCTACAAGTGATTTATAGTTGAAAAATATCAAATCATGGAAGCATATTTATAAAAAGTTTCTTACTCTTCAAGAAAAGTATCATATACATTCATAGTATTTTACTCTAGAATTATGATGCATTATCATATGTTTGCTGTTTCTCTTAAGTCTATGTCTATAAAATATGAACATATATTTCTTTTTCTGTAAAATTAGAGAAAGATTGATACAAAGAATTGGAATAATCTTGATAATTCAATGGAATATTCCTGATAGCTCCAGAATATGAGCTGTGCAAAAAAACTTGAAGAACTACTTATATTAGTTGTCCCACAAAGTAAGCAGACTGTAAATACATCTGATAATGTGTTGCAAAGATAGATTAACCAAAGGAATCCTCAGAAGACAGCTGAAGGCTGAGACTTAATTCCAGTCTCCAGAAAGATTTAACAGTAATTAAAGTAAAATGAGTAATAAGAGGTGCTGACGTAAATAATATTTGTTCAGGACTAAATAGACAGTTACATGAGAAAAAGGGAGAACGGAAAGAAGATATAGAAGCTCCATAAATTGAATTCTCATAAATTTTATTGAGCCTGAGTTGAACTACAGATGATTATGGAATTATGTGAAAGCAAGGAAGGGCCTTAAGTGAGGAATTAATTGATGAAATTTATCCTTTTATCACTGTGAACTGTCTTTTTTTTTTTTTTTTAATCGTTGATACTACCCATTGCCTATAAGTTTACTTAATAATACTACGGGAAACTTCCGTCCTTTCCAGCCCTGTGGATCTTTGGAGAGGAACTCTAGCACGCCCCCGCTGTTCCTAGGCTACTGGCGGGGGTAGAGGGCAAAGGTGAATCCTATACCTTCAGAACCCCAGGGTTTCAGGGCCTGGGTCCAGGGATCTCAGGCTGGGGAAGCTGGCCTCTGCCTCCACGTGGGCAGGTGTGGAGGCTGAGCACTTCTGCTGGGATGCAGGTAAAGGGGTGTCCCCCTCCTGTTTACTCCAACCTTGATTGACCTACACTAGGAATGAAGATTCTAGTCTCTCCAGCTGTAGCTATAACACAGAGGAAAGGAAGTAGTAACGGCCCTGGATACATTCACCACCTCGGTGTGACAAGTACCTTTTCAGGAACTGAGACAGGAAGGTGAAACCAGTGATTGAGGGGTCACAGATTTCTACCTGCATTGTCTCTGGCTCTGGGGAATCAAACCCAGGCCCACAGTAATGCACAGTATGAAAGAGGTTCCCTCCTTTATCAATCAATGGGCGAAGAAAGCCACCACAATTGACTGTGGCCCCATGGTAGAACTGCTAACAAGAGAGAAGGGAGGAGCTACACCAACCACCTGGGGAAGTTTGCCCCAGCAGGGAACACCTCCACCACCATCGGCTGGGAATTGCATTTCCAACCCAGACATCAGAACTATATGACACAGAACCAGCAAGCAGGTGATAGACACCAGAAACTATCCTGGAGAAGCATACCACATATCTGCCTGACAACAAGCTCCCAATGTGCTTGGCCTGACTATCTGCAACAGCTACTCCTGGAGATCTGAGCAGCCTCATCTGTTGCTTTCCAGAAGAGCAAGTTTGCACCCAGGAAAATAAGGACACAGTTCGAAAAAAAGGACATAGTTCAAAAAAAAGAAAAGACCAATGGGCCCAACATAGACTAACAGCTTGAAGCCAAGAGGAGTTGGAGTGACCAGAGGGGGAAAGAGGGAAGGGGGATGGAGGTAGGAAATAAAGGGTACACTACAGTCAGGCAAACATGACCAATATTGTATGATAATTACAAAATAAAAAAATTTAAAAAATAATACTACAGCATACTAACCTCCTGCTTCCTGTTTTCTGGGTGCATCTGCCCCCCCCCCCCCTTGATCTATGATATATTTAAGGTACATCTCTAATGAAAAACATATCGATCTTGCTTTTTTTTACTCATGGTAGGTTCTATCTTTAATCAGTATTTGGTTCATTAAAATTTAATATTGTTTAATTTGCCTACCTTTCTATTATTTATTTTTAGTTATCCTTATATTTTTTAGTGTTTTCTTTGAATATTCTTAACCTTTTAACAGTCTACTTAAAATTTTGCTACACATGCAGAAGCTGTTACTTGTATCAAACTTTTAAAAAGTAAATGTGTTAAATGTTGCTTTAGTAAGGTTTAAGAATACAATCCAAGTACATAGACTTGGGTAGTCCTGTTACTCAAGAATAGAATTAGATTCAGAAGGGCTTCAGTACCAAAACCCAACATCTGCACCAAAATCTTCATCAAAATCTGCATTTTTGTTTATATTAGTTATTTCAAGAACCTGCTTGAACTGTACTTGTTTTCTCATGTCCCTATGGCTTATGCAGCTCCTAAATTGGATCCATGTCCTCTTTTCCTAATTTTTAAAATTTCTTTTGTCTCTGGAATACATTTCCTTTAGCAAAAATATTTCAGTTTTAAGCAGAGTATTTTCTCTATCACATTGACCTTTTTTTGTTGTTGTTGTTTTCATAGTGGAAGTAAAATAACAAAGGCAACATTTTGTCTCTGCTCTCTTAGATGGGTAAGTTTTCTTCACCTTAACCTTTACCTTCTGGTAGCCAGAAACCTTCAGTCAGATGTCTATAGCTTGTTTTAGGTTGTTTTTATTTTTTTCCATTAATTTGCTTCTTTATATTTCATGTCTGAGTGAAATCATCAGATATATGGCTTCCTCCTTCTTCTGACTAATGTCACCTTTCATAGTCCCCTCCGTTTCTATTCATATTGTTACAAATACCAAGAATTTACCTTTTTATAGTTGAGTGCTATTATTCTGCATCTACATAACACATCTTCTTTACCTTAACTGAGTAGACATCTAAGATTGTTCCCATAAATTGGTTATTGTAAATAGTGCTACAATGAAAACAGAAGTACATATATCCTTTCAAATAATAGTAGTGCTTTTTGGAGGACATTCTTTGGATAGATACATAAGATTTAAATTGCTGGATCATATGTCTCATTTATCTATTTTTTAATATTTCAGAACCCTCTAAACTTTTTTTTTTTTGTAGAGGTTAGAATAATCTACATTGCCAACAGTGTATAAGCATTTGTTTTTCTCTTCTTTCCTACTTGTTCAATTCTTTCTGTATCTCTTGATATGGGCCTGTGAGAATGGCCCACATCAAGCCCTCTCCCTGGTGTGAGGTAACATTTCTTTTTGTTTTGATGTGCACTGATGTATACAGTGCACCTTTGTACAGTATACCATTATTGAGACTGCAAAATTAGACATTAGCTACTTTTTTGCTTGGCAATTTTCTCTGTTTAAAAGAACACATACATTTTCTTTTCTTAGATTTTGGATTCCTAGAGAATTCAAATTCTCTTGAATGGAATATTTTGGTAACTTAGGTTAAGTTTATGGCCTAAAATTTATATCAGAAAATTACCATGTATTTGGCACAACTGTTTCAGGGAAGCCTCTTTTATAAAAGATGTAAATTAGCATTAGTACCAGTAAAGACTATATAGCACATCCTCTTTTTGTATCCAAGGAGCTGTCTTTCCACATAGGAATGTAGGCAAGGTGGTGCTTACTTCTAAACCCAATTTAAAATGAACATATTCCTTTTACAAAAAAGGAACACAGCTTAATTTTTTTTTAAAAAGTTTTCGTACCTTGGCACATAATATTGTGAAGGATTAAACTTTGTATATATGGAATCCTTTTTTAATTTTTACTATTGACTTTCTAAATTTTGAAAGCAAGTTTGCAACTGAGACAGGTTTTGGGCATTTTGTACATTTCTGATTTTCGTTACGAAAATGGGAATGGAGCTTATTCACGTGGTACAAACATCTAGTATGTATTGTTTTGTGAATAACCTGGAATGTGATCTAAATTTTAACATGGATCATTCCCTAAACTGTAACACTTTGAGATGTAGAGAATTACTTGTGTGACCTTTCACAACAAATGTAGATATTCCAGTATGTTCCAACTTTGGAGTTGAAATTACCCAGGATAAATCATCAGCAAGCACCCACCCAAGATATGCACCCAAACAAATTATGTTTTATGATGAATCTATCTAGAATGAGTGGCAAGGAATTCATAGAAGGAGTTGCTAACTTTTAGAATTACTATTTAGTAACTATTTGCTAAGCTACCACAGTTAGTACTCTGTGGACCTTTTATGATTCCAGCAGTACATTAAAAACTGCTGTATATCCAATGGCATTCTTCCTTTGAGAAACACTCTTCTTTAGTAACAGGTTGTCTCTGAGCATCTACTTATACATGTCAAAATGACTTTTGACAGCAATGTGGGAGGCCACATTTGTGACTCTAGTACAAAAATCAGTAAAGAAATTCTAGAAATATATCATGGAATCAAGTGGTTGTTTAGGAGAAACAAAACTATATAGAGTCAGAAGATGTATTTTGGGTAGGAGGGGGAGTGACAGCTTGGAGATTATATTTTTTTCATGTATCAGTACAAAATTTTTACTATGTGATGTAATTTTAAACACAGATCCCATAATTTAAGAGTTCAAGTAAGTTAGATTCTTTTTATTTCTTGAAGTTTACTTTGTTTCATTTTTAAGGACAGAACTTGTAAGGCAATATTCTAATTTCTAAAGCACCTATATTTATTTTAGTTCTATTATGCAACAACTTTGAGTGCATGGGTAAAAAAGTAAGAACCCAAGTGTTTGCACAGATACTTCCAATGAAGCATAAGGGATGAGAAAATACCATGAATTGCCACTACATCCCTAGTTTAGGTTTTTTTGAGATGTCTGTTGGTTATGTTATTGGGATTAAAAATATGCTCTTTCATGACAATGGAAACTAGGAACCACAAGAGCCTTAAGGAAGGCAATGTACCTGAGAGACAGAAAATAACTCATTTAATCAACCATGTTGAGAGCTAATTTCTTGCAAAATATTGCTCTGAAATCTATGGCAGAGTGGGAGCATGCTCAGTGATATGATTGGTCAGTCCCCTTTAGTAAGTTCAAAATTTATGATTTTAAGGTAAATCCTATTAGAATTAAGATGATTTGTTTACATCTGAATTATTTTTCATTGCTATAAAAATTTCCTCTAAGAATCTTAATAAAATAAAAATCATATTTGGGTTGTGAGATTTTCCTGCTCAGTATACTTTTACCAATATAAGACCCTTATTAAAGTATGTTTTATATTTGTTGGATAGGTTTGATGTCTACCAAAGATTTTTCTGAGGCACTGGAATATTGTCTTCTAAGAAATCTCATGTGGTTGTTTTGAGTAGCATATGTGAGACATAGCGCACACAGTTAACACTAACTAAATCATAGTCAATCGACATTTGAGGCAAATTTCACTAGCAGTTGTATTCACATCAAGCATAGTGGAAAATATCAGTGTTTTATAAGCTGTGAACCATTATCTAACTATATTGTCATCTTGATAGCTTATCTTCCTTTAAATTGTACAAAGTATATATTTAGTGAACATATTCATTGCATCATCTTTTTAAATTTCTCTCATTCATTTGTCTTTAAAATATTATTTTCCACTCATTGAACTTGGCAGCAACTCTGCAGAATGTCATTTTCTTTACAAGTCAAGCCAGGCCTACATTCATGTCTAAGGGACCTGAACTGGCATTGATCTTGCCACACCAAGTCTTGTGTGATTTCTACCAGCAGGGAGTAGTAGAAATGATTGGGAATGATCAAGGATGCTGAGCCAGCTCAAACTATGTTGCTTTATTGATACTGAATGATTGATTGGTGATGCTGCAAAGAATCAAATTGCAATGAATCCATCAACAGCTTTTGGTAACAGATTGCTGAATGAAGGTAGATTTAATGATGCTATGGTCTAGTCAATATGGAATGTTGGACTTTCATGGTGGTGATTAAGGCACACAAGCCAAAAATCTGAGCAAAATACAAAGGAGGGACAAAACTTCCTATTGAAAGAGGGTATCTTTGGTTTTGATGAAAATAAAAGGAAATTGCAGAAATCTATCTTTGGGAGACCATTAACAATGCTATTGTCACAGTATGCATTACTATTTTTATTTATTTATTTATTTATTTTTTTTTGAGACTAGGTCTCACTGTTTTTGCCTGTGGAACTGCAGGCTCACGTTGCCTGGGGTACCACAGACTCAAACAATCTCCAGCCTCAGCCCCCCAGGTAGCTGGGATTACAGGTGTGCGCCACCACGCCCAGCTACTTTTTGGAACTAGGTCTCGCTATGTGCCCGGAGTGGGACTCAAACCATGATCCCTGGCTCTGGCTGCAGTTTCCTAGGCTCCTAGGCCGCTTACAGTGTGCAGCACCATGCCTGTCCTGCCCTTATTTTATTTATTTATTTATTTATTTATTTATTTATTTTAAAATTCATTTTATTGATTTGTCACAATTGTGCATTGATAATTGATCCCTCCTCCTCCCTCTATATCCCCCCTTCAGTCACTCCTCCCATTTTTCTGCAAATTGGTGGTAGGTTAAGTTGATGTTCAGTTGTTGGTTGTTTGGCCTGTTGTTCTCTTCCCATATCTGGTAAATGTGTGTGAGGTTTTTTTTTTTTTTTTTTTTTTTTTTTTTTTTTTTTTTTTTTTTTTTTTTTTTTTTTTTTTTTTTTTTTTTTTTTTTTTTTTTTTTTTTTTTTTTTTTTTTTTTTTTTTTTTTTTTTTTTTTTTTTTTTTTTTTTTTTTTTTTTTTTTTTTTTTTTTTTTTTTTTTTTTT